>PVKE010001516.1:0-85200 GCA_004027555.1 Craseonycteris thonglongyai | reverse complement strand
CCCAGTAGGCCGTACCTCGGCTCCGCATGCGCTGAGCTGCTTATATTGTCAAATAAACAGGCGGAAGAACTGTTATTTTTGCCAGCAATCACTAGGTTCTTCCCAGCGAAGTGGCGAGAAAGGAGGTCACACACACAGTGTCTGTTTGTACAGGCTTAAGAAAAGCCCTCAGACTCCTAACGTCATGCTACGTCTCTGCTCACAGGACTTTGGAAGTTCATGTTCCTCGCCCCTTCCACGCCGCCTTCCCGTCCTTCCCCGCTTTCTGGCAAGGTGCTGGGAGAAGGGTGGCCAGAGAGCTCACCCAGATCTCACTTCCCAGCCCCCCAAGTGCAAGGAGTCTCAGACCCTCCTGTTCTTCACCTGCAAACAGAGGGTTCCTTCTGCGTCCTTGGCCCCCAGCTGAGATTTCCCACAACTTCGCTCTTCCAGTGACAAGGACACACAGTGTCCTTATTCTTCTAATGGTGACCATAGACAACCCCAGCCCTGCATGGGCAGACCCACGCTTCCCGAGCCGCCCTGGGGTGAGGATGCACGCCACGCCGCACCCCCTCGGGAAGCCACAGGAGTCGCTGAGGCCCATAGCAAAGGCGCCCGCCACACAGTGTAGTCAAATGCTTCGCTGCGAGAACCTGCTCTCTCGTCGGGGAACCTAGTTATGCGGTGGGACCAGTGCTCCCTGAGGCCCCGTGGGGCACTGCTGGTGCCAAGCCTCCCTCTTCTCAGCCTCTGCCACCAAAATGCAGGTGACCGCTGAGCTCCCCGGGGCCCTGTGGTCACACGGGGCCCCACATCCCGTCCCCTCCTCTGCAGCCCCTGCTCTGCAGCGTGCTGACCTTTACACGTCTTGCCATCGGGCTGCAGCGTGAATCCCACCGGGCAGCTGCATCGCACGCCGGTGGCCGTGTCCTTGCACGTCCGGTCACAGCCTCCGTTATTCACTGCACACGTCTCTGGGGAGAGAAAGACACGCACATGCTGTTTCCTCCACAGGCTGCCGCCTCCTGCCCCATCCACGAGGGGGCGCTCCCGAGACAGGAGACGGAGCGCCGCCAGCGGCGGGTTTCCCGGAGCCTCGCGCGCCCCCTGCTGGAGAGCGGGCGGCTGCGGCTGGGCGGGAGAGCTGTCTGCACGCTGCACAGGGCTGGCTGGGCCCGTGTCAAGGTCACGGCCAGCACGCCTGGGGCCAGTGCTGGGCCTGGCCGGGCTGGTAATGAACGGCCCCGGTTCCTAACCCCTCGCCCCACCTGGCTCAGACTCCAGACTCAGACCTGTGCTCCCCGGGGCTCCCACACTCGGCTCAGCGCGGGTGTCACAGGGAAGGAGGCTCTCACAGCCCACGCGCCATCCATCAGCTCGATGAGACGCTCGGGCCAACATCTGTTCTCACTGAGGGGACGCCGGAGGAGTCTGGCTTTTGTCCACTGGAAGCTCCTGTAGAGCTTGTTTTGTTTTTTTTTCTCTCTCTGTTGCAGATTCAAAGCGGCTGGAGTGGCCGGGGCATCGCGGAGGTCAGGGAACCTGTCGTGTGGTGAGCGTGATCTTGCCCAGGCGCGCAGACGGGGCCGGCCGCAGCGGGTCGCCAGCGCTCAGGTGGTCCGCACATGGAGCAGCCCCCGCTCCTGGACCCCTGGGCCTGTCCGCGTGGGCTCCCTCGAGCATCTGGCGGGCTTTGATCTTGCGGGAACTGGGCCTGCTGGGCTCCCCTCCTCTCTCGCTGCCCCGGGTTCCTTTACAAGCTGAGCTCCCCTCTCTGCCCGCCTTGGCGTTCCCTGGGGAGCCCGGCCCTGCTGGGCCGTCTCCACAAGGTTCTCCGTCTGTCCGTCTGTGGTGTCTGACTCCCACAAGCGGCCTTCAGGTCTCTCTGGGAGGACTTTGGGGACGCATGTAGGAGCGATGACTAAATGAACACACCCCCCCAGCTGCCAGGAGCTCCTGCTGCTGCTTAGAGCAAATTCAGGGCGGTTTCTCTTTGAACTTCAACTTGTGAGTGGGGGGGTGGCGCAGGGAGGGCAGGAAAGTCCACTTCCCCTTCTGTGCGTGTGTCTGTGATTCTGGGGGTCATGCTAAACCCCGGCTGCCTGCGCAGAGGGCCGGGGCCTCCACAGGGACCCCCCAGGGGCGGCTCAGAGGGTGGGGCCTGAGGAGGCGGAGATGAGCGCCCATGGTGCTCGGCCCCTCACCCAGCCTGTGGGAGAACTCTGACCCACAGGGCTGGGCTGGCAGCGGGGAGGCCAGGCGTGGGTTGGGGGTCTCAGGTGGGCAGGAGCCCAGGAGCCAGCCCCTGTGCAGCAGGCGGGAAAACCCTGGGCGTGCTAAACGGCGGGTCTTTGGTCTCTCCCTGAGGAGGCCCTGCTCGGGCCAGGCCCTGCACACTGAGGGGGGCAGCCGCGAGGCAGGGAGGCAGGCCACTCCCCAGCTAGGCCTGCCGTGCCGGGACAGGGCTCAAACACAGGGCCCCGGAGAAGGCGCGGGGGCCGCCCGCTACGGCTGCGGTCCGGGGAGGCCCAGCAAGGACAGTGCGCTGGACAGGACATGCGCTGTGGGTCAGGAAGCAGGGTCCCACGCGCGGGCCGGTGCCTTCGCTTCTGAGTCTGAGTTTCCCGAGGTGCGCCGTGGAGCTGGCCTTTACCACGTGTTTCTCCCGAGGCCCAGACAGAACGCGGGCTTGGCGGTGCTGTCAACGGTCGTGAGTGACGCACGGCCCCTCGCGATGCCGTTTCTTAGCGCCTGCAGCCAGCTCTGACTCGTCCACAACGACCCTCAGGCTCCGGCTCTGTGCTGGGCACACATGCCCCAGGCACAGCCCCTAGCGGGATGAGTTTGCGGGTGGCTGCTGGCGCTGGGGGAGAGGAGCTACAGAAGCAGCTGACCCTGACCCAGGCCCCTGGGGCTAAGGGTGTCTCAGCGCCTGGACCTGGCCTTTCTCACAGGAGCCTGGCCCGGCCCCTCACTCCGGGCATGGGTCACCTGGATCCACAGGATGGCTCCCTTGGCCCCACCTCATGAGTCCCTCATGACTCGGGAGAACCCCCCAAGGGCTCCCTCAGACCTTGGGCTTTTGTTCATGTGGTGGTCTCCCACACTGTCAGGGGGACCCCAGAGCCCAGTGGCCAAACGAGGAGATGAGAGAGAACAAGACTGGTGGCCCCGCGAGGAGCGGATGGAGTGAGGTGGCTGAGCCCCTGCACTGCGTCAGGTTTGGGGGTGGGTGCCTGAGGGGACCACAGCCAGGGTCACGGGCCTGGGAGGGTGGGGAAGCTGAGGTGGGCTGGACTCAAGGGTGAGTGACATCACAGCACTGAGGCGGCCAGAAGGGTGCAGACAGCGCTGGGCGTGGAGGGGCGGGGGTGGGGTGCACAGCACAGGACGTGGGTGTGGGCCAGGGCCCCGATGTGCTACGGGCTCTGGGCAGAGGAGTCTCCCGCTGTGGATTCTCTCCCTGTGGCGTGCCTGGGGGTCCCTGGTCCCCAGTGCAGGTGCTCAGCCCCCCCCAGGGCTCTGATCAGGTGTGGCCCAGTGACCCTGCCACCTGCCCTTCTGCCCCTAGGCTCAGCCGAGGCCAGCTGAGAAGAGGGGTTAGTTGTGACTATCTGACCTCCTCCCTCAGACGCGTCCTGAGCCTTCCACGGCTCCCATCACTTTGGGACAAAGGCCATGATCCCTCGGGAGGCCCTTCCAGGGGGGCTCCGCTCTCCCCCACTGCCCTGTCCCTACACGCTGGCCCCGACCTGTGTCTGGGTCACCCTGAGCATTGTCAGAAGCCCGTGTCCCTCACTGTGCACCCAGCAATGCTGGCGTTCGTCCTGACGCCTCTTTGGCCAGTGGGGAGAGTGTGGCCAAGACAAGAGCAGCCGTTTCCCCAGCCACGGAGCAGGGCGTGAGGCGGGGTTCATGCCAGCCTCCCACGGCATGTCGGTCTCCTGCTCCTGCCCACACCGCCTCTCCACCTCTGCCTGGAGCCCCTCAGGGCGGACATGCCCCCTGAGAGCCGTCTGCCGAGCGGCTCTTACCAGCACGGTGCAGCACAGGCAGGGGCCTCTGAGTGGAGCCGGGTCCCAGGGGACATGCTGGTGGCTGATGTGCTGGTGACAGGGGATGTGCAGCGAGGGGCAGGGTGGTTGTGGAGAGCAGGACTGCAGCCCTGACAAGGGGGAGGTGGGACAGGAGGCCCCGGAAGGCCCCACTGGGCACCCAGTACCACGCTGCTCTCTGAGGCAGCGGACCCTCGGGCCCACCTGGGCCTGGAGGCGGCACGCGGGCCCTGGTTCCGCCTCATCAGCACACAGCCGGCCACCGTGAGGCCCCTCGGGCCCTCTGCTGACCAGCAGGGCGAGCAGCAGACCTCAGGAGCCGTCCTCCTTCGGCTTGCGGGACCTCAAAGGGTGGTTTAGGTTAAAGCAGGAGCAGGACACGCCATAAGCCCCTTCCTGGCCTCTGACTCCTGCGAGCTGGGCAGTCCTTGGGGGGCAGGGGCCGGCCCATAGAGGAGGGCTCGGGGGGCTCTGAGGTGTCAGCCAAGGACGGTCCCCGCTCTGAGCCCAGGCTGCCTCGTCTCTAACACGAAAGGGCTCCCTTGCAGTGGGGGGAGCATTAAAGTGTGATCGCACTCCTGCCATGTGGCACACACACGGCCAGGCCGCACGTCACACGTCCCATCCAGGCTGCTTCGGAGCAGAGACCACAACCCCTTCTGCAGAAGAGAAAACCGAGGCTCAGAGAAGCGACTGTGTGGTGACGGAGGGACAAAACCCCGGTCGCCCAAAGCCTGCGCCAGGCCCACAGGCCCACGAGGGGTCGCTGTTCACAATGAGCCACGAGTCCTTGCTGTAGAACCATCACACACGCACACACGCACGCACACAAGCACACACATGCACATATGCACGCACACACACAAGCACACACATGCACGCACACACACAAGCACACACATGCACATATGCACGCGCACACACAAGCACACACATGCACGCACATGCACGCACGCACACATATGCACACACGCACACACACACATGCACGCACACACGCACACACCCCCAGCGTGGCCAAGCCACCTGTGACCACCCGACCTCTCCTCCGCCTGGACCAGGATGCTCGCGGAGGCAGCCCTGAGATCTGGCTCCGCCGTGGCTGACAGCCAGCTGCTGGCCTGGGTCTGAGCCCCCGCCTGGGCCGCGGCGCTGGGGGCCCGAGGCGGACGGCGAGCAGGAGCCGGCCACGTCGCCTGTTTCTGCACATGGGGGCTCCCCTGAAGGTTACCGCTGGACAAAAGGTGGTAGTGGTTAAAAAAAGGGATGCCCCGGGCTTTTGGGGGGCCTGCTATTTGTGGACAATCAGCATCACCACTGCCCCGTGGGTCCTCCCGAGTCGGGCGGGGCCAGGTCAGGAAGTGGGCACGGGGGCAGGGGGAGGGGTTGGGTCACGTTCACACACCCTGAGCCTCCTACACCCAAGTCCTGTCACCCAAAGGCTGTGCTCAGCCTGCACTTCCTAGTAGAGCCTCTGCCCGACCTCACTGCTCATACAGGACAGGGGACCTGCCCCTGCAGGTGGCTGGGGACATGTTCCCCAGCTCCTGGTACTCAGGCTTCACCACCAGCCTCACTTCCGGGGGCTGAGAAGGTGACATCCGGAAGCATGCCCTGTGCATCTGCGCCGTGGCAGGGACGTTGCCCAGGTTTTGTTAATACTTTGTGGGGTGGGTGACCAGCCTGGCTAGAACCAGATCCAAATTCCATGCAGCCCAGAGCAAGGTGAGAGCTGCAAGGCCCCAGGCTCCAGAGGACACCCAGGGGCTTGTGGGTGAGCACTGCGGGCCCTCAGGGTAGGCTGGTCCCTCCATCTAGGCTTGGTGCCCACTAGCGCCAGGGTCCAGGTGCCAGGGACCCCGGTTCCGCCCACCTCCTAGGGGAGCTGCGGGTGAGCCACTTCCTCATGCAGCCTCTGGGCCGCATCTGGGCCAGCCAGCGCCCTGCCCCCTCCTCCTCTAGCACACTCTGCTCAACCCTGGCTCCCCCCTGCCTCTGCCCCTCGAACATGGCTGCATCACCACGACCCCCCTTCGTTTACCAGCCTGTAGTGTGCGTGTGAACAGCATGTGTGTGACTAGACTAAAGGCCGGAGCTCGGGGCCTTAGTGGGGGCCCATTCCAGAACCAGGGTGAAGCCTCCCACCCTGGCTCTTACTGAGTGAGAGCCCAGTGCCTGGAGCTCAGCCCTGTGGGCAGGGCTGCTGAGGCTCAGCCAAGAGGCTGCCCAGGCCCCAGGGTCCACCCAGCCCTTCCTTCTGGGCCGGCCTGCGGCTGAACACCTGGCCTGGGGAATCATCCTGTGTCACCACCTTCTGTCCTGACCCCTCCCACTGCTAGGCTCCCCTGGGCTCCGGGCCCTGCCCTTTCTCTCCCAGCCGGACCCCTGCCTGTGTGAAGAGTAAGCAGGAGGCCCTGCCCACCCCGGGCACTTCCTCCAGGAAGCCTTCATTTGTGCTCTGGGCCAACCAACCTCCCCTGAGCTCCTCTGGGCAAGGCCCTGCACTGTGCCCCGAGGGGCCATCAGAGATGGCACAGACCGCCTCTGCCCCACTGGGGGGGGGTCCCAGGCTGGTGAGAAAACAGGGTGCTGGTGGAGGGCTGGGCTGGCAGGGAAGGTCTAGTGAGGTCCAGATGGGCCTTTGCCAGGCAGGACTGTCCAGGATGGCACAGTGGTGGGGGGCGTGACCCACCGAGGCAGGAAGCCCGGTTCACATGGAGGGCTTGAGGGACTGGTGGAAGGTGACCTCCGGGAGGTGACCGAGACTGAATGTATGGGTCTAGAACTAGGGGTTCAGGAGAGGTGGCCTGGATCACAGATGGGTGAAATCAGGAGAGAGCCAGGATCCTGGGTGGTGGCTGCAGAAAAGGAGTGGCCGCTGGGCAGCCACTGGGCAGACAGAGGAGCCAGGGGTCCCGGGGATGAGCCAGTGAAGGGGGTGGGGACTTGGGCTCCGCCTCAGTGGGGCTTACAGCACCAGACGACCTGGAAGTCTGAACCAGTGGAATAACAGCCCCTAAAACGTCCACGTCTTAAAGCTCTGTGACCCTTTAATAGATTAAACTAAGACCCTCGAGATGAGAGGCTGTCTTGGGTGGGCCCAGTGTGGTCACAGGGTCCTTAGAAGTGGAAGAGGAAGGTCGGGAAAGAGACGTGGTAATGGGAGCAGGTGGGAGAGACGAGGAGCTGTGGGCTTTGATGGAGGAAGGGGTGGGGGGCCAAGGAGTGTGGGCGCCTCCAGAGGTCGGAAGAGGCCGGGAAACAGATCCATCCCGAGCTTCCAGAAGGAACACAGCCTTTGCGGATGCCTGGCTTTAGCCCACCGAGCCCAGTCCCAGAAGAGACTGCATTTATGTTGGTTTAAGGCACCGTGATCGTGGTGATTCTTTCGCAGCAGCAACAGGACACTATCCTACATCTAACCCAAGGACGCGGGGGTTGGGGGCAGGAGCTGATTAGAGCCCTGGGTTGACAAGCATGACTCACAGGGTCTCATCAGCCCTGCGGGCCTGTGGCAAACTTAGCAACTTAGCCCAGCACTCAGATGCTCTACACAAGTTAAGTCGGCCAGATAACTGAGAATCATCACTTCAACCCTCGCACCCGAACATTTTAACTGATTTTAACGGGACTCTAAAATCGGTTACATACGTTACGTCCTCTTTAAAGTAAACGTCATTGCTGTTCTTAGTCTGTGCCTAATGACTGGGGGTAATTATAAACAGCAACCACTGGGTGCCACTGAGACCCAAGGTAGCGGGACCCGCTATGGTCCAGACCCCCACGCCCCAGCTCTCTGGAGGTTTCTATTCCGTCCACAGCCCGGGAGCAGCCACGTCTCACTGGGTGGGGGCTACTAGTTAGGGCTTGAGGTCCAAGAGGATCCTGAATCTGTACCACCCGGCTGCTCTCGGAAGAGACAGGGGCTATGGATTATGAGCTTTTGAGGGAGGGGCTCGGCTGTGTCCAGATAGCAAAGCGCCTTTCACGGAAGCCTCTGAGGATGGCTCCCTAGTTCTGGGCGTGGGGCCCTGCCTGTTGGTGCTTGTCCACCAGGTGTAAGTGCTGCAGGAGGGCCACAGGGGGCAGGTGTCGTCTGTCAGTGGGGCAGGAAAGGCTCTAAGGGGGTTTCTATAATCAGAGAGGTGGGGGCAGGGGAGGCCACCATCATCTGTTTCCTTGGCCCCTCCTGCTGCCTGGCACAGAGACCCCTGATCTGCTCCCCCAGTTCTGCCACCCAAACCTGGGTGAGGATAGCCGTCTCTTTGGGGCCTCCTTCCTCACCTCCCTGACCCCGCTGCGGGACCGGGCTCTGATCCAATGACTCTAGAAAAACCAAGTGCCGAGGCCCTTCTCTCCACCTACCCACCCGCCCCGCCCCCACCTGCTTGCTGTGAACTGAGCTCAGCCCTCTTCCAGCACCCTGCTCTGCCCCTGGTCCCTGGGCCCCCCTGCTCTGGAGTGCTGGCCCCTGGAGCCGTGCCCACTTCTCCTGCTAAGTGAGGACTCAGCACAGCCTCCGCGACTGCCGCTTCCGGCCACCTTTCCAGAAAGCCCATGGTGCGGCCACGTGCCTTCCTGCAGGCTAACGAACACGCGTGCTCGGCGGGGCCTCGCAGCCCAGCGCTCCGCCATTTCCAGACCTCCCCAGGCCAACCCGATGGCCCAAGTCAGCGAGACAGCCCTGTCCAGGGCCCACAGACAGCGAGGGGCTTCCGGCCTGAGCGTGTCCCCTCTGCCTGTGTGCACACAGGCGAGTCCTCTGGCCTTGCTGGCCCTCAGTGTTCTTGTCCGAGAGATGGAGCTAAGCCTGTCCTGCCCAGCGCCAGCCGTCAGTCAGCCGGGGGGCGGGCCTCAGGCCTACACCCTAGCACTCAGGCCACACCCCTCCCGCGACCCCATTTAGATCTCCCTCCTCTCTAGATGTCTGGGCTCCTTTGAGGGCGTATGAGGACCATGAACCTAGGTGACCTCACCAGGACCTTCAGAATCTGACCTCCATAGTCCCGTGACCTTGACAATAAGAAGGCCCACGATGCCATGAGCTCTGGGCTGAACTCAGCTATGCAGGGCAGTGTGGGACCTTGGGCAAGCCGGGACACCCCGATGGGCCTCAGTTTCTTGAACTGACACAGGGGCAATGCACCCCCTGGCCTCCCATCTCTCAAGGCTGTGACAGTCCCAGGCGATCCTACAGCTGTGCCCCAGAGGCCGAGGCAGCTGGGGCCACGAGCGGCCAGCAACCCCGGAATGGACTCAGAGACAGGAATGAACGAACAAGGAGGCAGCTGGGCTTGGGGGGGAGCAGCCACGTGCCCCTCATCACAGCGCACAGGTAACCTCACCAGCAGGCCCCTGACCAGCCTCCCCAGAGCCTGGATCCAGCCCAGGGGCAGTGGTGAGGGGCAGCTGACACTGTGTAGACCACCCCCAAGGCAAGGGAGTGCCCACGGGGGACCAAGGGGGAGAGGCCAAGGCTGCCAGCCCAGCAGCCTCGGGCTGCGTTATCCGTGGAGTCAGGGGGCCCTGGGCCAGGGAAGGGCTGAGTCCTGCTTGCACTGGGGCTGCTCCATGACCTTAGCAGGCCCTGCCCTCTTGCGGTAACAGATTTCCCAACTGTAAAGTGAGCAGGACGGACCGGGCGCCCCCAGTTCCCCCAGCCCCGAATCTAGACGTGGCTCTTTTCCCGAATGTGGCTTCTCTCCTAAGTGAGGCAGTGGGTAGGCCCGTGGCCCCTTCATCCCTGTCCTGCACCAGCGCCCTGCTTTGTGTTTCATGTCACTGCTGCTCTGCTGATCCTGGAGCCTAACAGCGAGCGGGGGTGGGGTGGGGGTCTACAGCATACGCCTCCTTACACGCAGATGCCACTAGACATGGGATCTGGGCTCTCTGCTACAAACACACAAACAAAGAAATACACGTGTGTGATGAAGGGTAAAAATTTTTTAAAGAAAAAAGTGAGTTCACATCTGGAGTGGAGCCCCCCACACTTGCACATGGCACGCGAGACCACACACACACACACACACACACACACACGTGGGCATACCACACAGACGGACAGACCCCCCACACTCTCCCCGCACACACTCACAGCCCCCCACGTGCACGCGCACGTGCGCACACACACACACACACGCATGAACAAAGGATCAAGAACAACAAAGGAAGTGGAAGAAAAGTGTTACCCATGAGTAGCCGCCGTTTCACCCGCTTGTCCACATCAGCTACTGACGTGGCATTGAACTCAGAGCGCTCAATTGCAGCCTCATCCTTCTCTAAAACACAAGTAAGGGACAAACATGGAACCACTGGTTAATGACAGCCCACTCCCCGCGGCCCACGCCAGTCAGCCTGTCGGCGTGGCGCGCACAAAGCCAACAAGGCACGCGGGCTAGCGCAGTGTCCTCGCCGAGGGGCTAAACCCAGGCACCTCCAAGGTGGTGTGTTCAGGGCGGAGCGAAGAGGCAGCAGGGCAAGGCGGGGGTGGCCACAACAGGACGCAGATGGACACAGAGCCCATCGGCACAGACACAGAGGAGGCAGCCGAGCTCAGAGCAGAGAGGACGGTGTGCGGCTTGCCACAGCGCCAACAGCAGCGCTGTGGGCCTCACAAAGACACAGGCAAAACAGGCACCCCTGGCTCGGGCTGAGAGGCAGGCACAGGACAGGCACGGGACAAGGAGACAGGGCCGCAAGGTCCGGTGATGGATGAGCCTGGATGGCAGATGCCCTGCTCAAGGGCGTGACAGGGTGTCAGAACGCATGCAAAATTAAGAAGGAGACATATGGAGGAACACACACACACGCGACAATGGATCCCATCAAACAGACAGAAAGACCAGGGGATCGATTCGGGCAGCGCTGGTTGCCTGCTTGTCTATAGAGGACGAGAGCGACACACTCAAGTGTTCAAGGAGGGGCTGGCACAGAGGGGTCAGACGTCTCAGGAGCGTGCAGAGAGAGGAAGCCGGCAGCACTCTGGCCGCTGGGCAGGAAGCCCCGCAGTAGCACGTGACGTGAGCAGGTTCATGGTTTTGTTTTTGCTCAGGGGGACATGTGCAGAGACATCGGCTCCCAGGGGAAACCCTGAGGAGTAGGGAGCAGGCAGATGAAGGTCTCCCGGCCAGTGGGGAGCGATGGCCCAGGAGCGGGGTGTGGGACAGGATTTCTAAAGGGAGGAGAGGAAAAGAAGGGGCAGGGAAGTGATGTTAGAGAATAGGTCCAAGCGGGGGCCTTCCCATGCAGCAGACACTAACAGATAAAAATGACTAAGAGAGGATGAGTCAGGTGGACGAAGACAAGGTGTGTTAGACGAGGCTGGGTGGGTCTGGCTGGCCGCCGTGTGCGCTGGCCCAGTGGCCGGCAGGGGCGGCCCCACTGTAGATGCAAACCCTGAGAGGACCCCTGCGGACGAGACGGGAAGGGCGCCCCAGAAGGAGAGCAGCAACAGGGACAGAGGCGGGCAAGGGGGTTCTAGATGGGATCAGGCTGCAATAGAGACACTGGTCTGAGACCGGGTTTGGCTTTGAAATGTTTTTTAGGTTGTTTGGTTTTTGGTTTGGCTTTTGGCTCTGAAAATAATGAATGAGCGTCAGTTATCAGACAAGACAGGCAATCAGGGACCATCACCAGAAAAAGCAGGAGCGATGAGATAAAAGTGAAACCAAAATGGCTGTTGGAGAGGAGAGACCACACAGAGGAGGGGACCACGCAGGCGGCAGCACCTGGGGCAGCAGTTGGGGGCTAGGCGCCCCGCCCCAGACCCCCTCTGCCCGACCCCCTGGGGGCCAGGGGGCAGAATGGGACAGCACACTCCGGGCTTCACGGCTCTGCGTGCTTGCCAACCCCTGGTGCTGCTAGAAAGCCCCTGGGGAAATACCTTCCCGGTCGACAATAGGGGATGGGGCATAATAACCACGGAAACTGGCTGTTGTGGGGTGCTGGTCTGTCAACATTGGAGACAAAGAAAGAAGAGGATGAACGAAGTTGGATGGGCACCAACCCTGAACTTCCTTCTTCTCAGCAGATGTGCTGCGGCTTCTGAATGGGGAGAGACCCCGCTAGCGACTATGGCACCAGGCGATCGCGAAGGTTCGCGCTTTACTGGAAGGGGGGGACTCGGCGTCCCAGGGGAGGGGACGAGAGGGGGCGTCACAGAGACGTGGGGAAGGAGGGATCCGGGTGGGAGAGGGGATCTGGCGAGAGCCCCCATTAGTTCAGGAGGGAAAGCCGTTAGAAACACCCAGACCCCACCCGGGGGCCACACCATCCGCCTCCCGGTGTTGCAGATGGCGAAGCCGGGAGGCAGTTTGCTGGGCAAAACTCTGGTTTCCCAGACTGCGGGGCGGGTGACAGTGGGGACAGGACTCTGCTGTGTGTCTGAGTCAGGGGAGGGACACCTGCCCTTTAGGAATAGCAGGTGTCCACCGTAGGCACCCAGACCACCTGCCTGGGAATCCCGCACGTTGAGGATGAGGACCCACAGAAAACCCAGAGTGACACAGAGCAGAGGTGCCTGAACGACCCGGCTAAGTCTCCACAGGCAGCCCCTTGAAGGACCGGGTGGGGGCACGCTTTCTCTATTTCCTCTTAAGCTTCCCTCTTGGAGACCGGGACACGAGGGGTGCTGGCTGAGGTCGGGGGCCGGGTGGCGCAGGGGGCTCGCACTTGGAGAAGGCGCCCACTTACCGATGCACGTCCGACCGTCTGAGTGGAGGGCATACTTCTGGTGGCAGCCACACGTGGGGCCTGTATCCGTGTCCTCACAGCTGTGCTGACAGCCTCCGTTTCCATAGTTACAGGTTACTAGTTAGGCCCAGAGTGTACATACGTGTGTATAAACAGAATGACAACAAGAACCATTAGTTTCTCGGCGTTGGTGGTTTCGTTTAAGGGCTCGGGGAGGAAAGTGAGGGCATAAGACGGTCAGCGAATAACACCTTCCCTGGACCTCGGCCCCTTGAGGGTTTTGGGTGAAACTGCTTACTCCCTGGAGGCCACTGGGGCGGGACAGAGAATGGACTTTGGGTGGTCTGGGCTTCGAACAGCTGATACTCAGACGGTGTTAAGCTGAAGGAGGGGATAAGCGAGACCCGCGGGTTTTCAACCGCTGGTCCACGGGTGTCCAGTCGCCAGAAATTTCCTGCCGGTCCATGAACGAGTGTAGATCACACCGAAGTAAATTCGTTCTTCTCTTATAACTACACCCTGAGAATATGAAAATATGTCACAGGCCGGCAGGAATCTTCTGGTGGACGGGTGGCTGAGAACCGCGGAGCTGGACAGACAATGTTACCCTTCCTGGGCTGCAGAAGACAGCCTGTCCCGGTGGGCCAGGGGGCTGCTCTGCCAGCAGGGGTGGGAGGCCCGGGGCGTGGGGGCCGACTCCGCTCCCCTGCCTCCGTCTTGGGGCCGGTGGAAGGTGTCCCCACTGACGGCTACTTGCTCCAAGTCCCAGTGGCCATCTCAGACTCTATCCCCTCCGGGCTCTAGTCCTCCCAAGGCGATGTCCACACAGGCAGAACGTAGGCAAATTCGTGTCACCTCAGGCGCAGTTTTGGAAATGCCCTTTATGGAGACGTGTTGCATTCTGCGATGAATGACGAGAGGAGCTGGTACCCTAAGTCCCAGAACCTTAGAATGTTCTGTCGCATCAGCGACCTGCTGCAAAGGGGGCTGGACCGAGAGGAGGCAGCCAGAAGTAGGAAAAGTGATAAATTCAAGTTTATTTAAGAGAAAACACGCTGCGATCCCTTTGCAGGGTGAGGCATCTCAGTAAGGGAGGTCCACCGTGTCTCTGGGAAGGTTCTTGTGGCCGCCGCTGGACCTCCTAACAGACCACAGGTGCCTGTCCCCGGGCACACCGGGGCCTCGCGGGCAGGGTTGTCTTCTTGGAGACCTTTCCCATTTGTCCAGAATTCTATCTACACTCTTAATTTACTTGGCAAAACCCTAATGATGATCAAATAAGCAAAGAGATGCCCAAAATTCCGAATTGACCGAGTCTGAATTAATGACGTCCTAGCAGGGTGACCCGTGAGCAGGGCTGGTCTCCGAGGGAAGTCATTTGGTGTCAACTCCCTGGTGAAGGCTTCCAGGCACTTCAGAACCGAGTTCAGAACCACCTTTCCCAGGACCTCCCCTCTCACCACCATCATCCTGAGTGAGGCATCTGGGTGAGACGATGTCAGGAGAAGGGTTCCTATTCAGTGTCCCAGATGCTGTCCCCAGTGACCGAAGGCCCTAGCAGGCTGCCTCTGCCACAGGAGGCTAGTGGCTGTCCGGAGGGAGGACCCAGCTCCAGGGTGACATGCAAGGACCTGCAGGACCACTTCAGGGAAGGCCGCTGGGGCACGAGCAGTCCTCTGGCCCCTCCTCCACGGGGGCGTCTCTTCTCTTAGCATCCGGGGAACCGGACAGCCTGGAGTCCCAAGGTCGTCTCTGTACCTCGTCTCTGCCCAGGAAGAGCCCCAGGGAGGCTCGGGATTCCAGCGGGGGGCTGCTTAGCATGAATCCCACTCAGGTGAGGGAGTCCCAGGCAGAGCCCACCTTGGGCGGGACACCAGGTGCCTTCCCGGACTGAGAAAAGCCGCCCGTCCGAGTGGACGGGGTGCGGCCGGAGGGTCGGCGGTGAGAACATTGCAGCCAGTCCTTCCCGAGCTCCGGGCTCCAGGAGGTGGGTGGTGCCCGACCAGCGGCTCCACGGAGGCTGCAGAGCTGCCTGAGGCAACTCGAGGGAGGGCCGGGCTCAGCTCCCCTGCTCTCCCCACGACAGACCCCATGGGCTGCGCTCCGGGAGCCCGGAGCTCTGGGAAGTTCAAGAGAATGGGGACAATCTCCCGTGGCCCTGGGGTGGGTCGTGGGCTCTGGAGGATAAGAGATTGATGCCGAGCCCCCTGGTCCCGCTGCTCCACAGAGTTCGGCTGGGCCAGGCCTCACCCCAAGCCCAACTCCAGACCTAGGGTGTCCCGGACCTCAAGTGACCTCAAGGGCTGGCGGGAAAGCCTCGGAGCTAACGGTACACTAAGCCTGCCACGCTGACCACACGGGAGGAAGCACAGCTGCCAGTGTGGTCAGTTCTCCGTGCAGTCCCCTCCCAGCACAAGGCAGTCACCCACTCCTTGCTCCCAGGATTGCTACCGGACTCTCCACACACCTTGGCAATACCCAGCCACTGAGCAGGGCGGGCGGGCGGCTGTCTCCCCAGCAAGCATTCTGGGCAAGGGCTTGGCTCTGCTCTGCCCGACTGGGGTTGGGGGGCCCTGCCTTGTCCCCAGACCAGGTCAGCCCCTCAGGAGATGCTCTCTGAGCAAACCGTCCCCCGGTAGCACTCGGCCCAGACGGCGTTGTGAGCGAGGCAGTGACCAGCCAGCCCCGGCCACCTCGGTGGCTTGCAGCTGTCTCCCCGCAGCCAGACGGGAGGAACGCGCTTGTCTTCCGGCTCCACGTGTGCCCGTCCGTGGCTTTTGTCCTGAGGAAGCTCGGCTGAGCCGACGGGGGGCACTGGGAGAGCGAGGGCTTCGTTTCCGGTTCTGAAGGCTGCCGGGCGGCAGGTTTCTTTGCAGCGAATGAAATCCATCTGGTGGAGGGGACAGGAGGGCCTGGCTCCTGGAGTCCTGGGACCAGAGTGGGGCATGTCTCTGCGTGGTGACAGCTCACATGCTTATCTCTGTGAGCCCACAGGAAAGGCCCGGAAAGGAGAGGAAGCTGGTTCTCAGCTCGGCCACACCTGGGCACACACAGGAGGTGACTTCACTTGGGGGATGGACGACTCACGAGTGGGCGGGCGCTGGAGCATGAGCTCATTAGAGGGTCTGGTGCACGAGGGTTCTCACGACTTGGGTGACTCTTTGAGGACAGCGTGAGTTGGGAAAGGGGAGGCAGGAGCTCCAGGGCGAGTGATGATGCAGAGTCACGGTGACTGAGGAGGGTGCGCTGGCAAGGGCTGCAGTCTCCCCCACAGAGCGAAGGAGGGAAAGCGGCCTGTTTTCTTCACAAGAGCGGCCCGGCCTCAGTCTCGCACTGCAGGAGCCAGAGGCGGGTCTGGGCTCCTGACACCCTTCCCTGCGTCGGCCGGCAGTGGGCCTGGGCTCTCGGTGAGCAGGCCCAGCTCTGCTCTTTGTAGACACAGGGCAAACATGGAGTCCACCCGGGTATCAGCTGCCCAGTGGGCAGAGGCCCCGCCCCAGCACGCCCCACGCAGCCGATGGAGGCCGCGCTGAGGGCTTGCTGAGCATGTTCGGCCCCTGTGTCCCTCCTGCTGGGGAGCTGAATGAGCACATTCCGAGGCTGCCTGACACCTGAGCCCCGCAGGCTGGCCTCCAACCTGGTCCTGAAATGGCCCCTTCAGCCCACAGCTTCCAGCAGCACCACTTACAGTGGGCCTTGCAGGGGGCCCTGAGTTCTGATCTCAGATCCTGGATGTGAGGTCAGCACAGCCTGGGCTGGGGCCCTGTGGAACTGAGCTCCGTTCCTTCCGTACACCATCCTGCTACCGGGGGCTGCCCGGCCTCCTAGAAACCCGAGCCTGTGGACCCGGGAGCCACAGCCCCCCCCCTTCCCACCCGAGGGCGTGAGCTCAGGGCCCAGGGGTCTCTGGGGCTGGGGGGGGGGGAGGTACAAGGAGCAGGGGCAGGGCCATCATGCTGGGCCCCACCTAAGACCCAGCCCAGCTCCAGGGCCAAGCCTGGGGTCCGGGCCCCATCCATCACGCCTCCCCAGGCCCCTTCGGGGGAGGGGGCTGCCTTTCTCTCCACCCGAGGGCTGAGCTCCCTCCCTGGGCTACGTCCAGCAGGCTGGACAGACCCCCCACAAAGCAACGGCAGGAGACGCGTGGGGATGTCTGACCCATTTGCCTCCATCTACCTACGTGTGCAGTCCTTCTGGTTTTGGGCAAGGTCAAAGCCGGGCCTGCAGTCGCAGGCCACCCCACCTTTGGGCGTCTCCCGGCAGATGTGGGCACAGCCATGGTCTTTGTTCATGCAGTTCATACCCTCTGAGAAGAGACAGACAAGAGACGGGTTGGGAGCCGGGAGAGAGAAAACTTCAGGCTGAAAAGAGACAGCCAATGACACGGCACAATCAGATGGAGTGTTCTTGGGCTGCTGTTAGCACAAGCACCGCACACACACACACACACACACACACAGGGTGTGCGCCTAGCCATCCGCAGGGACATTCCTTAGGGGACACCAAGGACAGGGTGCCCACATCTGCAGCCAGGTCTTGTCTAAGAGCTGCATAGCGTCTGACAGTGAGGGGCCGCAGAGGCACACAGGTCAGACTGCAGGGTCTGCTATGGAAGTGCTTCCAGGTCAGGGCTGTAGACAGTGTCCCCCTGAAGCGGGTGTGGGGGGCACTGAAACGATGGGGCGCAGCACTTCTCAGTTTGCACAGGGACGCCCTGTGCGCCTGTGCGGCGGGTGCAGACTTCCGTTTCGAGCTGGGCCTGAAGAGGGGCGCTGATGGGGGCGGGGCTGAGCAGGTGGGCTGCAGGCAGCCTTGTTCACACCCCTGGCCCGCCTCCAGCGGTAACACCCACAAGCACCATCAGTCCCGCCTGCACCTCTCACTGCGTTTCTACACAAGTCGGATCCCCTGGACCGCAGAGGCTGGTCCTCACCAGCCCCACGGCCATGCCCTGAACTGCATGTGGGAGGGCATCTCTACGTGTGCCTGGTCATGGCAGGGCTCCCAGGATCCAGGAAGCCCTTGCCCCCAAGTGTAAAGCCCCCAGCTCCACCATGCACCCTGGCCCCCAAGTGCAAAACCACAGCTCCGCCATGCACCCTGCCCCCAAGTGCAAAACCCCCAGCTCCACCATGCACCCTGCCCCAAGTGCAAAGCCCCCAGCTCCACCGTGCACCCTGGCCCCCAAGTACAAAACCCCCAGCTCCACCATGCACCCTGGCCCCCAAGTACAAAACCCCCAGCTCCACTATGTACCCCGCCACCAAGTGCAAAACCCCCAGCTCCACTATGTACCCCGCCACCAAGTGCAAAACCCCCAGCTCCACTATGTACCCTGCTACCAAGTTCAAAACCCCTAACTCTACCGTGTACCCCAGTCCTGGCTCCCTCAGCCCTCGCGGAGCTCATTCCGATTCAGGGGACACGTGTCACTGTGCTCCTGTTCTTAGCCCCGCGATCCCTTCCGGATGGCAGATGCTACTTTTTTCCAGCAAAAATGAGCACAAACCTCAGGTACATTTTCTTCCGAGGCCTCGTCTTAAAAGGGCGGTCAGCGATCGCCCTCCCTGCTGCTTGGGAGCCTACAGAGGAGGGAGAATGCCACAGGGGGCCAGCCCACTGCCTGCGACAGTGCCCTGACCTCTAACTGTGGCAGGCTGGGTGTCCGGGGACCCTGACCTCTAGCTGCGGCAGGCTGGGTGTCTGTGGCCTTGCCCATGATGGCTCTCCCTGGCAGGCCCTTCCAGCAAGTTCTCCAGCTAGACTCGGAAGCTGTGTCCCTCACAAGGCCAGCTGATTCAGCCTCCTCTCCTCCTAGGTTCCCAGAGTCTCCGCCATGGCTCCAAACCCCAGGCAGTGACAGCATCCTGTGCATGTTCTGCAGCCCCCTTGTCCCCTAAAACGGCAGGCACCCCCCTTCACAGATGGGGGAACCCTGAATAAGACACCTGCCCCAAAGGCCCACCGTGCACCGAGGCACCATGGAGACGTGACCCAGGGCTTCGGGCTGTGAAGCCCGTCCCTCTTGCCCCAGAGGCCTCGCTGGGCGCTGGGCTGGGCTGGCTGCCCGTGGGTTTCGAGGGCAGTGACTACGCACTGTTCACCTCAAGCCGCCAGGCCTGGCCCCTACACCCCGCCCACTCAGTGCCCGCCGAGAACCACGCAGAAGCACATTCTGAGAACAAGGGTCCCCTCTCCAGCACCCCCAGTTCCTGGCACATCCCCACCCCAGAAGACTTGCCCTCCCCTCCCTGCCTGCTTGGAGCAGCATGAACCTCCTTCAGCTGACCCCAGTTGATGTTTATCTTCCCAGTGATTTGTGAGGAGCTTCTAGAATTTATGGGGTCAGGGGTCAAGTGAGAGGCTGTAGGCTACAAGGGTCTCCGTGAAGAGGCTAAAGGCAGATGGAAGGAAGGGCCGCTGCCGGCCCTCACACGGCCCCGAGACAACCTCCAGGCCCCCTGAGGAGCTGGCCTGGGGAGAGGGCAGGGGTCCCGCAGACCCGGACGCACAGGTGGCCCCTCCTGGGCAGCTCGCTGGTCTCTGTGCGAGGTGAGGACGGCTCAGTCTCCCCCCGTGGCTTTAAGCACGGGCGTGGGGCAGCTGAGAACAGGCCTCCCTGTACAAACTCCAGCACGGCGGGGAGGCCCGGGGTCCTCCGTGCTGCTACCTCCCGCAGCTGCTCACCGGCCGCGGGCCTGGGGCCTGCAGCACCTCGGAAGCCCCTTCTCCCTGCTCTGGGCGGCTCTGGCTTCTGCAGCCAGGAGACAGGCCTCACGGCTAGCGGAGCCACGGTGCTCAGGACCGGATGGATCCCTGCCGTCTATCCCTGTCCGTCCCTCTTACAGCTGCGGAAACGGGGCCCCAAGACCGGGAGTGCCTGCCCCAGGTCACACAGCAGGATGGGACCCCAGGTGACTGGGCTCCCCCCGCCATGGCTCTCCCGCCCAGGGGTCAGCGCGACACGCTGAGACCCAGATGGCTCACGGGCAGCAAGCATTTCCTGGGGTGAACAGTCAGGAACCCAACCCAGAGTGAGTGTGATGCATGGTACCCATCAGTGCTAACAGTCCTCAGAGCCTAAAGGCCCGTTTTAACCCACGGCCAATTCCGGAGCCACGTCCTCTGGGAAACTCTCTGAGTGGGCAGCCCCCCGACAAAGCACACAACCCCTGACTCTGCTCATGCACCAGTTTCACGGAGCGTGAGGGGAGGGTCAGCTCGCCTGCAGAACTGTCACGCTCACAGGAATCCTCGCCTCTGACCGCAAGGGCCCCCCCTGCAGCCTCTCCAAACTCCAGCAGCTTTGCACACAAGGGCTCTGGGACCCGTGTGGCTGAAGGGTCCTGGCCCAAGTCCCTCTGTGCTGGACCATATCCGCTCTTGGGGGCCATGCAATGAGGGAGCCGCCCCGGGGCCAGGTGCAGCCTCTCCCTGGGCCTAGCTCCTGTCCTGACAGGGGGAAGAGCTCGCAGTGCCAAGCGCAGAAGAAAGCCTGTTCATCTCCTCTCCTCGAGGGGAAATGAGATGGGATGTGATTTCAGAGTCATTCCCAGAAATCCTGGTCTTCAGGGGCCCAGTGCCAGGCAGGCTGGGCTGCTGCCGGGTCGAATCTAATTCGATCCAACCCCTCCAAATCCAATTGTGTCCTGCAAACTCGGGCTGAGTGTCTCCTTGGTGCCCAGGACAGGGCGGGGTGCAATGAGGGGGCAGACGCTTTGCTGCAAGGCCACCAGGTCCCAATTGGCTAAGGGTCCTGGGCTGGGGGAGCCACGGAAAGATGTAAACCAGGCGGTGACCCACTTCCACATCGGAAAGGTCTCTAGATGTTGTGTGGAAGGTGTTTGGAAGGTGCTTGGAGGGGGCAGGGCCATGGAGACAGAGGAAGGCTGGACTCCGATACATTTAAGAGCCCCTTGCTCTAAGTTTTCCAGAAGATGAGATGTAGACTTGAGCTCTGACTGCACTTTCATTTAATTTCATCCTAAGCCTGAGAAGTGGGCACTGCCATGCCTGTTTCACAACCAAGCACATGCAGGCTGGATCGGGGAGGGAGACAGACGTGCCGGGGCCGCAGCGCGTGAGAGAGACCCTGCCGGCCCCTCAGCAGCCTGGACACCGCGCCTTCTGCAAGCGAAGTTCATGGACGCGTCTGAAGCGGGGCAGCCGGCAGCGAGCCCGATCTGTACAGAGGAGCTGCTCTTCCTCACTGCCCGGCCCAGGATAACAAAGCAGAGATGTGTGCCTCCCGAGGGTCGTTGCTATGGTGACTTCATCAATAACGCCACTTTCCCCATACACGTCCCTCAAACACCGGGGAAGGCAAGGCGAGTGGGAACAGCAACATGGGGAGAAAAGAACGATTACCTTGCTCTGCCCTCCCCCCAACTTGGGAGGAAGGAATTTCCCTCCCCTTCCACCTCATCAATAGAAAGTAATGCTGCCCAGAGGCTGGAGCCAAGCGCGAGTGTGTGTGTTGGGGTGGGGGGAGGGGGTGCACACACACACACACACACACACACACACACACACACACACACGCTCCCGTGTGCCTCAAAGGGGAGCTGAACAAAAAGTCAGAAAGGTCCTGGCCAGGGGGAAAAGCACAGGGACAGCACAGGGACAGAGGGTGACAGCACCTTCTCCTAGAGCTGCCTGTGAGCCACGCTGTTCCGTACACTGTAGACGTCACTTCACTAACTCCAACCACACGGCAGGGCTGTTACTTCATGGTACCTGCTCCTGGACCTTAACAGATGAGAACACTGAGGCACAGAGGGGCTAAACCCGAGGGCAGGGGAGGGCAGGGGAGGGCAGGCCTGAAACAAGACAGAACGGGGCAGCTCTGGGCTGCACCACGGGCTGCAGGCTGATGACAATCCTAGCTGCTGTCGCTGAGCTCCTGCCTCCCGTGCACTGAGCACATTACATGAGTGATCATGACTGCTTTTCAAAGTAGATGAAATTACCCCTCTTTAGAGGAAGGAGAAGGGCTTGCTAACCTCCGGGGCCACGGAGTGGGACAGGCTGATGTGCATCCCCGGGACACCCAGAGGCACGGGGGTATTCGGTTCCAGGGGAGGGGCAGGGAAGCCCGGGCTGTCCCCTTCTAGTCCCCCGTGGACCCAGCCCCCGCCCTCCCTGCTCTGCCCACATTACCACATTGCCTCTCAGAGCTCATCTCGGGTTCCAGCATCTCCAAGGTGCCCAGGTGCTCAGCCCGGCCGACCCCAGTCAGGTGGGGCCGGCTCCCTGCCCAGGCGCTCAGGGCCTGGAGCGCTCCGTTACAGCACACCCTGCTTGGTAAGGAGTTTCACCTCATTTTACAGAGCACCCCTCCCCCAACAGTGCCCCCTGGGTTGGCTGAAAGTTCTCCGATTGGCACTCAGGGCACCCCCGCCCCCCTCCTGCCAGGGCAGTGCTGCCCAGGTGACCGGGACGCTGCGCTCGGCCGGTGCAGCCTGCCCTCGATTCTCACCATCCATGGGGCCTTTGGGAACGTGCAACCCCTTCTGCCTGGGAAATGCTTCCTCCCTTCTTTGGCAGCTTCTGACTGGTTATGTGAGATTCTGTTTGGGTGGCACCTCTTCCGGGAAGCCCTCCTTGTTTTCACCCTCCCTGCAAGTCCCTAGGCTGGATCAAGGGCCTCCACGGCCCCCTGCATCCCCTCTCAGGTCACCCACCACACTAACTGCAACTGCTGGGTTGGCTGCAAGGGACGGGGGCTCCTTGAGGAGCCAGGGCCCAAGCCCAGCCACCTCTTTGCCCCTGTGCTCTGCACAGTACCTAGCCTTGAGTGATGGCCAAAGAAATACCTGCTGACCCCAACTGTACTGGTGAGGGGCCTGAGCTCGGCCACTCCGGGCTGTGGCCTCTGCATCGGAACAGGGCCGACACCCAGGCAGTGGGGCGTGCGTCTGCAGGGCCAGACCCGGCTGCTGCTTACAGTGCAGCACAGCTCGGAACCCACTGCCCGCCTGCAGGTCCGGATCTGCCTGGGTCCCCTAATTACACTCCATCAGCACCTGCGCCTGCATGAGGTTCCGATGGCCTCTCACGAAGAGGCCTGGGCTTTAGCAGAAACAGGGCTCTGCCTCCCACCCTTTGTCACTAAATTACATCCTCCCCGGGAATTCCAGGCCGGGTCAAGGCACCAGGAGCTGGCTGCCCCAGAGCAGAGCCCCCGCTGAGCATGAGCCCTCCGCCCCTCAAGGCTGCATCCCTCGGGCAGCCCTGCCTGGGCAGCGGGAGTGATTAGGGCCGTGGGCTTCCGCTTACCCAGAGCTCCTCAGTGTTGGGCCTTGTGCCAGGCTCCTTGCAAACGTCCCTGACTGACTGTGTCCAGGACTTTGAGTGCCAGGTGGCATCAGCAGGCCCCCCTGATAGGTGACAGGCCCAGAGAGAGGTCTCCCAACTTGAGTCATGGAGCAGGGACCTGATACCTGGCCCCTATAACATTCCAACAGCAGGTCCAAGGGGTCCCAGCCGCAAAGGGGTCCCAGCCGCAAAGCGTTCCCAGCCGCAAAGGGGTCCCAGCCGCAAAGGGGTCCCAGCCGCAAAGGGGTCCCAGCCCCTTGGCTAAATGCTCACCTCACACTCCACCAGCCTGGTGCCCACTTGGCTGCCTCAGTGGCCCTCAAGGGGACTTTGCTCTGCTCCTCTTCCTTACCGATGTACCACTGCTCGGTCAGCCTGCTCATCTCCTCACCCTGGACCCCAGCCCCATCTGTCCCCTCGGTCAAGCTTCCCTTCTCTTCCCGCCCCCTGAAGGTCCCTGGCTGGTCACTAGGCGGCACCATGAGCACGGCTGGGCTGCTCAGAGGCCCAGGGGGCTGCCCGACGTTTCGGTCTCCTCTCAGGCCTGCAGGGGTGCGGGGGCCGGGGGGAGGCTCCTGGACACGTCCCTGCCGCTTTGGGGCTGCCAGATTTATCCAATAAAAACACAGGACGCCCAGTTAAGTGTGGATTTCAGATAAACAACAGGTACTTCCTACGCCCCAAATGCTGCCTGGGTCACCCGTTAACTAAAATCCAAGATTAAATGGGTGACCTGTCTTTTATCTGGGAACCCTATCCCTCCGTCCACAGGGGCTAAAGGAAGTCGGGGGGCAGGGGGGAACAGTCAGCTCACACAGGTCCCCGGCTGTCCCTGCCTGTGACCAAGGACAAGTCTGTTTTCTCTCTCCCGACAGGTGACCAGGTGTGGGAGGGGCCAAATGGCAGCCCCGAGAGTGTTCCCACAGCAGATTTTGGGGACCCCGGAGGAGAAGCCAAGAAGAGCACTGGGCACATGCCAAGGCCAGGCAGGAGCAGCTCCTGCCCCCTGCACGTCTCCTCCGCGGCCCACCCTGTGCTGAGCCAGCGTGCCTGCTGCCCCCGGCATCTCCGTCCCCTCCTATGCGCAAAGGGTGAGCTGGTACTTCCCAGGGGCCTCTGCGGATTGAAGCGTATCAAGGGCTTGGTACACAGCAGGAGCTCAATAAGTGCTCAGAAGCTTGCGTCAAGGGCAGGCACAGCCCGCTCCGGCATCTTACGCGCCAACGCCATGTTTTCTAAGCGAAACAGACTGCCAGCCTGTCCCCTCACTCAGCCACCGCGGCGGGGGCCCTGGGAACCGGAGGTCCGCGGGGGAAAGGCGTTGCACAGAGGAACCAGCTCACGCGGAGGCGGGGGACGTGAGCTGGGGGAGAGTCTGAACTTCTGACCAATGTGGGCCCTCCTACTGGAGGGGCCCCCGCTGACCTGCGGGCTGCACGCGGCCTCGGGAGCGAGCCCAGGCAAGCCGGCGGCGGGCACCGGGCCAGACCACAGCCCCACCGCAGTGCCCGCCCCGGGGCTGCGCGGCTGCCCGGCACGAGGATGGGAAAGCACTTGGTGAAAGCGATGCCACACGCTTCGGACGAGATCTCCCTCGTGAGACGGGCCCGATCCCTTCTCACTTCCGTTTGGCACGTCTCCTCTGCTCCCTGCCCTGTGTGAGGCGTAAGAAACACGCCCGAGTGCTTCTCAGGATCTGGCATGCCAGTCCCTTAAGGGAGGACCGTGTGGTCACGTCGAGTGGAGGACGTGTCTGCCTGCGAGTCAGAGGCGGCTCCACAGAGGAGGTGAAAGTGCGCTGGGATTTGAAGGACGATGAGGAGTTCTCCAGGAATTGAGGGGAGGGGGACTGGTGCAGAGCACCCGTGAAGTGCTCCCTGGTCACAGGGAGAAGAGAAGGCAGGTGTGGAAACCCTTGGGAGGCAGTGTTCTGACGTGGGAGGAACAGGGTTTGCTGGGGCTGCCTCGCAATGTGCACACGTGGGGAGGGGCTGGGGCAGGTCCTGAGTGGGGAACGACAGGCCAGCACGTCTGGAACAGTGGCTCCGGCTGTCGTCAGGCCAGGACAGGGAGGCTGAGAGGCAGCCGGTCACTCAGCGACGGGGTGAAGCGTGGCCCCAGGCACAGCATGGAGAGGCCGGGCCCCTGCTCGCGTCCCCACTTCCGCTTGTTCGTTCAGTGTGTTTGCTTCTAGGAGTCGGTCAGACCTGGGTTCAGACCCTGACTGCAGTTTACTCCCTATGGACAAGTCTCTTTGCTCCTTAGCCTCCATTTTCTGACCTGCACAATGAGGCTAATAGCAGCTAGACTACACAAGGTTGTCTGCAGGACCTGATACTGGTGTCAAAGTCTGGGCACCGGGCTGCCCAGTGACAGCGGACAGCTTTACCGGTCTCAGGTCCAGGCATGTCACTAGGGCACATGTGTACATATTATCTCATTTTAGTCCTCATGAAGAATTCTGCAGTGAACACTAACGTTTGTCCATTATACAGATAGAAAGCTGAGGCTGCAGGGCCGTGGCTGAGAAGGAGCCAGGGCCAGGGCCAGCCACCTCTTAGCCTGGAGCACGCTCCCTGTCCTGCACTGTCCACTCTGGGGGGCTGAGGGGATGCCGCTGAAGGAAACCCCTAGTGCTGACGCCGTGGAGTAGGGGCTGGTGTCCCCATGGGGCTGCCAGGCTGGTTGGCTGGAGGCCAGGCCAGGAGAAGGGCATGAGGCTGGCTCACCCCCAGCCAAAGGAGTTGTTTATGGGGTGGGAGGCTCGTAAAAAATAATAGGCTGGATTTATTGTCCCTGCCGTTCCGGACTGCACAGCAGGGCCGGGCCGGGCCTCCTCCAGCAACACCATGAATCTTCCCGACGAGGGCGAGTGCTGCCTATATTCTCCCGCCCACCTGGGCTGGGGCAGGCGGTCAAGGAGAACCGGCCCACCCGTCCACCCCAAGGAGCAGCTGGGGGCCCGCCCGGGGCTGCGGCGGGATCCTCGGCAAAGCCACACCAGTTCCTCTCATTTAAAACAGGGAGTCCCCAGCCATACACAGCCACAGGGCCGCAGCACCCAGAGCTGAGGATGGAAAGGTCTAGAAAAGAATCCACGAGCCTCCGTGTGGGAACCACGCTCTGGGAGCCCCTGGGATCCACTGGCAGGATCCCAAGCTGCCATGCGGTGAGGCTGCTCCTGAGGGACTCTGGGTCTCCGTCCACAGACTCATCCGTTCGTGTCTGGAGGGGGGGTGGCACTGCTGGCTTTGCAAGTGCAGACACCTGGCTTTGTGTTCAGAAATCCAGGCCCCAGGCTGAGTTCTGCCTCCCGGTGTGGCCCAGCTGGCCTGTCCCTCCTACTTGCCCCAAGTACTTCCCAGGGCGGTTGTGAGCATCTGGGTGATCAGGAGTGTGAAGGGGGGGGGCTGGGGGGGCACCTGCTGGCTGGGATGGGGGGGAGGAAGGGCGCTGTCCAGTTTGCCCGCTCTCCAGTAGCCCACAAAAGCTGCTGGGACCCCGACTCTGCTGGGCAACCAGGACAGAGCCGAATCTTCGCTGTCACAGAACCCCGGGCCAGAGGGGAGAGGCGGGCCTGGCTCAAACGCAGGGCGCAGGTTGAGAAGGGCCGTGGGACGAAGCACAGGGTGGGGAGAGAGGAGCGCTGAGGGTGGACAGGCAGCCGGCCTGCAGTGTGAGGCAGGCTGGACGCAAACTCAGAAGCAACCAGCATCAGGCACAGGACAGGGGTTCACACTGGAGTCCCCCTTTCGCTCCAGTGACGCCACACAGTGTAGAGAAATGAACTGATTCAGGGCAAACTTGGCACCCGACCTGCCAGGCTGCATGGTCTGGGGACAGCCAGGGGATCACCCGATGGCCCCGGAGGGTGCAGTGTCTGAGGGCCCCCCTGCTCCAAACACCACCCCAGAACTCAGGCCCAGAAAGTGGGCTCCGCATTTGAGTCGCTGAACAAACCTCTGCCTGCAGTTTCTGCCCCTCTGCCTTCACAGCCTTATTCCAAGTTGGTTTGCAAGGTCAGCTGCCTCCAATCCATTTCCTTAACCAAGGTTTGGTTCTACGCGAACCACCCAGCCTCTTACCTTCTCCTTCCCACCACAACCCCCCACGACCCAATCCCCCCAAAGCCCCAGGCCACGCTGGCCCCTCTGTCCACTTTCCACCACTCGGCCACTTCAGAGGGGCTTCTTGGACCCCTCTCCACCTCCCCCAGGCTCCCAGCTCCTGGCCGAGCCCCTCAGCACTGCTACTCAGGGCCCACGCTGACCACCCAGCACGCCGCACCAGCCATGTCACGGTAGAGTGATGCAAGTTTAAGAAAAAAGAGCAGGTGGGTGAGAGGGAGAAAGTTTGAAGCTGCTGGCTCCTTGGTGGCTCGTCCACTCTGAGACTGGGGAGGCCCCCCCGGGTGCATGATCATGATGGAGGCAGCGAAGGCTGGGCCTGGCCTGGCTGTCCCAGGCTGTGGGGCAGAGGAGGGATGGTTAGCACGTGCTGGGTCAGAGGCTGGGACGTGTCCAGAACCAGTGCCTGGAAGTTCTGAACACAGAGAGCTGAGCCACAGATCCCAACAGCTCTCGGTCCCCTCCCGCCCAGCGTCTGGGACAGAGGAATAGCCGGCGTCCCCAAATCAAGTCTGAGTTCTGAAGAAGCTGCCTATGGGGGTCACTACCCTTGGGCAGCCATTGCACTTGACCTCTTCAAAGCATTTCCCTTAAAGGATTCCTCACGTGCGTGGGAGGGATTACTGCTCTCAATTTATGGACAAGGAGACCCAAAGAGGCCAGAGTGACCGCCGAGGCCACATGGCCAATGGAGATGGAGAATGGCCGAGAACTGGAAACTCCCGACCCTGGCCCGGCCAGATTTAAATGCCGTGGGCTGGGGTTCGTACTGGCACCTGGGCAGTGGGGCCGCTCAAAGGGCTGACCATGGCCTCATTTCTCAGCCAGGAGCCTGGACTGCCCTTGGCTGACCTTGCTATGCATCCGGCCACCTCTAATCAGAAGCAGCTGGCATGCTTTTCCTCTTGCTCAGGGGAGGCTCCAAAGAACTGACAGGTGACATGAGGAATCTGGGGTGCCCAATGGCTCCGACTCACAGGCCCTCCCAGGAGCCACGGGGATCAGAGGCCACTGAGGTGCAAAACAAGCTGAGTCTCAGTAGCCTGCACGGCCCTGATGTGACGTGTGATCAGCGTGATTGATGGGCTCAGGCGGAGGCAGCCTGCCCAGGCTCCGTCTCCACACACAGGCATTAGCAAGCGAGTGGCTGGCCCACATCCTGTGCACTCGGCCTGTCCTCAGACCTTCCACGCAGCCTTTGCGGACCCTGCAAATGCTGCAGCTTCCCTTTCTGGAGCGTCCAAGAAGCCTGCCGTCTCTTAGATTGATAAGGTGCCCAGATTTAAAAATTAGGAGACTCACACAAAAATCCTCAGGAGAGCGCGGAAGCTGGGATGGCTCAGCGGGTTAAGTGCTCGCTTTGCAGCCCCGGAGCCAGAGGATCGAATCCCGGTCCCGGCCCAGGTGGACCCATATGCTGAGCTGGGGTGTGCCCCCAGTTCAGTTCTTGCCGGGGCCTATGCGGGAGGCTCCCGGCTCAGTTCCTGCCCTGCGCAGCCCTGTGCCCACCTGTGGAGTGAGACTATATGGAAAACTAATGTCAACTATGGAGACTGCCCTGGGCCCTCCCCCTTCTCTTTGTCTCTCTATCAAAAAACAATAAAAATAAATCTTAAAAAAAAAAAATCCTAAGGGACGTCTTTAACCAATATGCTGGTTTATGTAGATTGGGGTTGAGGCCCCCAAACCTGTATTCTGGTTAAACCTTGATTCCTGGCTTCACGTAGAAGTCTGGCCCTGGCAGCCCGGGGCCTTTGAGTGGGGTAAGGCACGTGGGCTCAGGCTCCATCGCACAATTAATTGGAGGCCCTGCCCCTGAAGTGTCTGAGTTCCCCCAGAAGTCCTCCCCTCCAGCATCATTTCCCAGCTCTGCAAACCAGCTTCCCAGGGCTGCCTTCCGTAAGAAATGCAAACCCATCTCGGTCAGGAGCCTCAGGGGGTCCGGCCCCTGACAAGCTCCCCTCACCCTGGCTCCTCTGCCCTTGGCTCCCTGTGCTCCTCCATGCTGCCCTTCACCCTGCTTTCCACACGAGCCCGGTCCAATCCCTCCCCGGGGTCTTTGCACACACCCTGCCTGGCACCCCCCCCAACTCCTCCCATGACCGCTTTTCTTGGTATTCGGTTTCCGCTCACACGTGGCTTCCTCACAGAGGCTTTTGGCACCTGCCTACTTCTGTCTGTGCCTTCCCACTATTGCCTTCCGTATCATCCTTGTCATGTCTGTCACAGCGAGTGATGCGGGCTGGAATCCTGACTCTGCCACTCCCCTACAGTGTGACCAGGGGCAGGTCCCCTAACATGACTGGGCTCTGGCTGTCACCAGGTCATAATATCCGTGCCTCACCAGGCCGCTGAGCACCTGGATCAGAAAAAGCGCACGACCCCCCAGCAGCCTCAGCACAATGTTACAGGACAAACCGGGACCCGCTACCAACAGGACACGGCCAGTGTCAAGTCGCGCTGGCTTTCCCTCCCCGCCTTCACTTCACCTGGAGTCCTGCTCGTGGGAAAGCCGCTCTTCAAGGGGACAGAGCACACACAACCTGGCTGAGAAGGAGGCTTCAGCGGCCCTGGCCTTGGGGGCTTGACAGCCGGCTCCACGCGGTCACCTGTAAGCCCCTGGCTTGATGCAAGCGGCCCCCCTGCCCACCACCACAAACCCGCTTCATATAAAACTCTGTTTGGGCCCCGCGTGCTCCTCTGGGGCAGCTGGACCCCACAGCTCCACAGCGGGAGGCCTCATAAGGTGCAGACTGAGCCGCGCACGTGGACAGCGCGGCTGGAGCAAGTGCCAGGGGGCCGGGGGACATGGCAGCGCTGGGGGCTAGCGTGTCCCTTACGCCTGTGAGGAAACTGCCTAAACGAACACTGAGAATTCTAAGGAGTCCAGTAAAGTAGTTTCTGATTTTGTACCGTTTTCATGTTTTCTCTTTTCTTTCAAATGAAAACCATGCCCAGGGTCCCCAGTCTCGCCTCACAGCCTCTGTCCGCTTCAGTGTGCATGGGTCCTTCACACCCAGGATTTTGTCCCATCCTCCAAAGACCAGCCAGGTCAGCACCATGCCCCTGTTTTGTGGATGAGGACACTGAGGGTCAGAGGCGTGACAGGAGGCCCCGCCAGGCCCTCAAGGGTCAGCAGTGGGGGAGATGTGGGCCGGGCCTGTCCTCCTTCCACGTCTGCTCCCTTGACCACATGGGACAGCCGGGCCCCAGCTCTGCCGGCCGTTGCCTCTGCCCTCAGCCTGCTTTGCTGAGGCACACGGCCTGCCTCGGAGACTGTGGGCCTGAAGCAAGATAAGCGTCTGCCTTCGCAAGGGCTGTGCCTGGAAGCGCCTCTCCGCTAAGCATGCAGGTCCTGGCTCCTAGCCATTCTGCCCCACCTCATAGCCCTGCTGCTGTGGACCCAGACTGACCACCATGGTTCTGACACCCAGGACTCACCTGAGGGGCTAGGCTGCAGGCCAAGCTCTATCCCAGGCGGGCTGTCCCCAGGCTACCCAAGCAGCCAGCCCGGCTGGACGGGAGTCTCTGAGGTCCCTTGGCCCCGTCCCAGGCTGGCTGGCCATCCGACCTGGTCTCTAGGGGGCACCGGGCTCCAGACCTTGAGGACCTCCCTGTCTGGTGACCCCGTGAACACGCAGCAGCTAGTCGGGGAGGCTGCCAGACCCACAGAGAAATTGGCACTCAGCCTGGTCAGGCCTCGAGCCCCCTTGGGGGCAGGGGGTCATGAGAATGGGGCCCCATCCCTCCTGGCCACAGCCAGCCCCCATTCCAGAAAGGAAAACAGCTTGTCTGGGCACATCTGCCCACGTGGGCCCCCACCTCGTCTCCACATGAAAACACCAGCAGCCCCGGTGAGTGGGCCAAGGGAAGCAGCAGGGAGGAGTTCCATGCGGAACCAGGGCCGGAGCACAACACAGCCATTCAGGCTGACACCAAGACTCCCTGCCTTGACCCCGAGGCCCCCGGAATCGAGACGTGGAGAAGGAGGTTTCCCAGGGCTGCCGTCCCTGTGGGGGCGGGCGTGCCGGTCAGCACAGGCCGTACTCACCATTGGAGCGGTGGATACAGGTGTGCTGGTTGTCGCTGAGGAAAAAGCCACTGTGGCACTGACACTCGTAGCTGCCCATGGCATTGACACAGATCTGCTGGCAGCCACCATTGTTGTCCTGACACTCATCCACATCTGCGAGAAGAGGGAGAGAATGGGAGAAGGGGAGTCACACCTGGAGCTGGAAGTGAGGATGCAGGCAGTTTCCCAGCATGCACGAGGGGCTCCCTGGAGGTGCTGCCTGGTGGTGCTCCCCATAGATGCTCCCCAGAGGTGCTCCCCTGTGATGTTCTGCTGAGGTGCTCCCCTGTGATGCTCCGCAGAGGTGCTCCCCAGAAGTGCTCCCCTGTGGTGCTGCCCAGTGATGCTCCTCAGAGGTGCTCCCCTGTGGTGCTCCCCATAGATGCTCCCCAGAAGTGCTGCCCAATGATGCTCCCCAGAGATGCTCCCTAGAGGTGCTCTCCTGTGGTGCTACCTGGTGGTGCTCCCCAGTGATGCTCCCCAGAGGTGCTCCCCAAAGGTGCTCCCCTGTGATGCTCCCCAGAGGTGCTCCCCAGAGGTGCTGCCCAGTGGTACCCCATGGCAGTACTCCACAGACGCTCCACAACAATGCTCCACGGGTCACTCTGCAGGTAGGCAGGGGCAATGGCTGTCACCTAGCTGACCCCAACTCTCCCGTGTGCCTGGCACTGTTCTAACCGTCTTACCTGTATTAACTCTTCTAAACCCCCACAGCACCCTGTCAATCAGAACCAGGTAGTAACCCATTCAATAGATAAGGAAGCTGAGGCACAGAGAGGCAAAGGTTCTACAGAGGCAGGCTTCAAACCTGATGGTCTGACTCCCAAACCTGGGCTCTCACCGATATCGCTGCACACCCCCCTCCCCGAGGAAGACTGTGCCACCTACCCTGTCTGCCCCCAACACTCAGAGCCTCGCCCACCCAATTCCACCGTCCCCCCTTTTCTCAATCACACCTCAGGTTTACAACGGGCAGCACAAGACTCTACAGCGAGGGAGAGGCTGGGGGCCAGGCCGCCTGCTCCCCCACCCCCAGGCTTTCTGCCTCGCAAATCGATTTTAAAAGCCCAGAGAACGGGGAGGTTTTCCAAAGGCCTTGACCTCTCTGGCTGCCAAGACCAGACTGTCAGGAAGGCTGCCAAGCGGTCCTTCCCGGGAAAGACCGGCCTCAGGGCCGACGCTGCTTTCTGACCAGAGGCTGCTGGCACGAGGGACTATTGGCTGAAAAGAGCCTTTATGGAGTTCTGGTCTCGAACAGAACAGCATGTTTCAATTACCCAAGTCATAACCCCCTGCACTGTCAGTTTGTTTAATGAAAGAAGGACTTCTTAAACCTTAATGTGCCATGTCTGTATTGTCATTTTAATAGGCAAATATATGAAACCACAAAGGCAACGTCAGCTACTGGCTGCTTCTAGCTAATACCCCGACCCTCAACACACACCCTCACACACACACACACACACACACGGAGGAGCTTTTTATGTAGTTCTTTGTAACATAACCATCTTTAACTCCTGAAATCAAAAAGATGTGAGAAGGTAAAGAACCGGGCAGAGAGGCCTCACTGAAGCGGAGGCGGTCTCAGCTGGGTCCTCCTCGGGTCTAGGGAACAGGCCGCTTCGCCATCTAAGAGACCCCGCGGCTACCTTTGAGGCCGACTGTGAGGCAGGCCATTAGTCCCCAGCAAGCTCAAATGTCAGCTGGGTGGCAGCCAGGAGGGAGGCAGAGCTCTGAACCTAAAAGCCACCAGCAGTGACGGCAAGCGTGGCTCTGCCTGGGAGGGACCTGAGAGTGTGACTGCAGAGGACGCTGGGAGGGACTGTCCTGAACACCTTTCTCTCCTCAGGCTTCCTGACGGCTCCCTGAAGGCCCAGTGCTGGGGCACCTCCCCTCCGCACCCCAGGGTGTCTGCCTCTGGGGGTCCGGCCGCCGCTATGAACAGCTCTAAGCCAGGCGCCGGGTGCGGCCCACCCTGTCAATCACACCGCCGTGTGCCAGGAGAGGGGCCTCCCAAACACCCGTGTGCCCGGGCCCCGCGGCAACGCGGGCTGATAGCCTGTGCGACCGACTCCATTTTACAGACGAGGACACTGAGGCCACAGAGCTGAAGTAACGAGCAAAGTCAGAGAGCTGCTCAGTGAAGGTGGGACTCAGCCCGCCGTCCAACTCCTGAGCCCCGGCCCCGCGCGCGGTACCCGAGCCAGCCTGCCATGAGTAACATAAAGTGTGCCGGCGGAATGGGGTCAGTCCCCTCTCTGGCCCCACGAGACCCCGCCGAGGCACCGCTGCCCACGCGCTGGCACACACAGAACAATGAGATGTGCACACGGGCAGCTCAGCCCTGTCCCCCGCGCTTCTGGTCACATCCTCACCATTCTCCCCACGGTTCTCAGATTCTTTGCTCGGTGCCTTGGCTTTTCCAGCCCTCATAAAGGTTCAACTGGAGAGACCAACACAACACAACAGACACAGGCCCTCAAACGCTGAACTCACGGTGCGGGACCCTAAGCGGCTCCCTGGTGCCACCTGTCTGGCCTGACCCACTTCCTCCCTTCACTGGAAGCCGGACACCAGGGGGCCGCTGGTGTAAGGCATCTACCAGCCCCCCATGAGCTGGCGGAGTGCCGGTCTTGGGGACAGGGCTGTTGATGGAGCCGTGGGGAACAATGCTCACCAGGACTGATGAATAATGCGAAACAAAGGCGAAGCCGTGTCAACATTGCTCTTGCCCACTCCCAAACGATAAAGCCCCGAGATGAAGCAGGAGGAGGGAGGAGGGGCTGCCCCCTCTGGACCCCCTTCCCTCTGTGTTCCACACAGGCCCCCCGGCCCCCGCAAGCTGAGCAGGAAATTGGCGTCTCCGAATTCCTCTGGGGAGCCTGTGGTCATTACCAGCTTCCCCAGGAGCTGAATAGAGGGCCTCAGGCCCACACTACACCGCGGTGTCCCCAGCCCTCCCAACGGGATCCACATGGAGCGCTGAAGAGTGACCAACGGGGACACTTGGGTCCATGAGATGGCTGCCCACTGGCCTGGACCGCTGGGGTCCCCTGGAGTCCCTTGCCGGGCCCAGCAGGGCACCAGGGGAAACACCCTACTCCTGGGCCCACCCTCCTGAGTGTACAGTCCAGCCCGCTCCACTCCTGGGTCCCACACCCTGTTATGAGAGGAACCCCGGGCAAGGAGGGCGCCTGCCCCTGGGAGTCAGCCGGTGGCTGTGGGGGTGTCTAGACCTTGTCCGCAGGAGGAACTGCAGACTGTTGTTGGTCCGGGAAGCCCACACGTTCTCTCCCTTCCCCCGTGAGCCGGCCTGTTCCGTGCACTGGTGCCCCCACCCCCACACACGCTCATGTCTCCAAATCCCAGGGCAAAGCCCCCTCCTCTCTGAAGTGCCCCTGCTGCCCAGCGGAATGCGCTTGCCCCTGGCTCCCAGACCAGGCCTACCCCTGTGCACACTTCCTGGCTCTGCTCTGGGCTGAGGACAGACCTGTCTCCTTCAGATCCCTGTACCCAGCAGAGTGTCAGATGGAGTGGGTGCTCAGCTCTCACGAGGAAACTGAATGGCACTCGTGGGCTTGCACACACCAGTGACAGGGAGCTCACTACCACACCAGGCCAGTGCCCTGGGGCACAGCGCTGTTCTGGTTCCTTTTGGGGACATACAGGGGGTTCATTAAGACTCTCTACAGCCTGCCCGCTGTGTACAGTGAGCCCCTGAGCAAGCCGGTTCACCCCATGCCCCCTGCCCCCTGCACGGGGCCCTGGGTGGGGAGGGGAAAGTGTTCTGTCAAGGTCCTTCATCTTTATTTATGGCCCCAGCTGAACGTTCCCAGGAGGCTGGGATGGCAGAGGGACTTGGCTACAAAGCAGAGGGGAGGCCCCATGAGCTCTGGGGCAGACTCCTCTCGGGAAACCCTTTCAATTGGCAACAAAGGAACTGAAGGACGTAGCGTGGAGAAAGGCCCCCAAAGGCCCCAGCTCTGCAAGGGTCCTGCAGGGGGTTTCGCGTGGGCAGCCTGGACCAGCCGGGTCACCCTTCGGAAGGCATCTGATGGTGCCCCTAGGGCTGACGGAGCCCCTAACTTTTCTGGGCCCGAGGTGGGGGTGGCAGACAAGGGTCCTGGGAAGCTGAACTGCAGCTGGTTCCTGACTCGGGGGACCCTCGGCTGGTGGGGCTGGGAGGCACCCTCTGCATCAGATCGCTGCAGTACGGTCTGCGATAGAAGACAGATGGCTGACGCTCCCTGCGGGCTGCTGCCCAGCCTGAGGCCCAGGGCCCGGTGTGCAGTGAGGACTCATCCCCTCAGCCACAGCTCAGGGAGAATGGCTGGTGGGGGGCGGGCGGGGGGAGAGACTAGGGTGCCCAGGAGGACAAAAGAGGGACCTCGCTCCAGCTCTGCCTACGCCCGCCCAGCCACCCAGGCCTGAGAAGCATCTTACCTGCAAAGCCCCTCCCTCGCTCCCTCCCCTGCCCAGCATCCGGGAGGCTGCGGACCTTCCCTCCCCATCTTGCATGTCCTTGTCAACCCTGCTTGGGCTGAGCCTCTCCCTACATCTCAGTCTCCACGTTTTTCCCGCGTGCTGGCCTCCAGCCTCTCCCTCCCAATCCCAGTGGCCACCATGAAGGGCCTTGGCACCAGAGAGCAGTCCACACGGGGTTTCTGGGGCCAGGTACCCCCACCTCTGTCTGCAGCAGGAGCATGTGTCTGGATGCTGGGGGGAGGGGAGCCCACAGCCATCTGCGGTGACTCCTGGCCATCCCTGCTCAGTGTGCCCCCCACTCACAGGCACCCCCACCCCCGCCAGCCTCTGAAGGGTCGCTCCTGGGATGGGCCCAGGGGCCGTGAAGGAGGTGGCTGCTTTCCAGGCCGGAGGGTTTGCTGAGCAGACACCAGTGGGCTGCAGGCGGATCTGCTTCCGAAAGGCCTCTGCAGCACTGCTGCGGTTTGCCCGTGAGGTTTGCTTTTTGGCCCAAGGTGCTGCTGTTTGTTTTTATTAATAGCTGGCTGTTGGTCCTACCGTGGACCAAGAATCCAGGTTTGCAGTTACTTAGAATAACTAAAAATTACTTCTGGATCCAGCTTTGGTTGCTTTGTTTCCCACGGATGTTTTAAGATGTGAAACAGAGACTCTGTGTTCTGCCCAGACCCCACCCATGTTTTCCTGGCCCCCAAGAGCCTACTGTGTGTCAGGCTCGCAGCCTGTGGGCAGCCCAGCTCCGGCCGAGGGCCCAAGAGCAGGGGCAGGGGCGCCGAGCCATCTTAGGAACCAAGCTCAACCTCCAACAGGGAGAGCTCCCTCCTGCCCCGGAGGCCTGGGGCCCCAGCCCTCCCGGCTCCTTTCAGCAGGGAGGCTTACGCCGAAAAGCCTCTTCGCTATTGAGCGGCTGTTGCAAAATTGCATTTGATGAGTTAAGTGTAAATAAATGAGAACCAGATGGATTGGATTTCGGGTAAAATACACATGGGTCTTAGAGCTTTGGAGTCTGGGTTCTGCCAGATCCAGGGCACTCCCTGAGCTGTCAGAGGTACTGGCACTGGCAGGAGGAGGACTGGGGTCTCCTGGGACCTGTCTACTTCCCGGTCTCAGCGTCCGCTGGGCCTTCTCTGGGGCTCCTCACTCCCCAGCAGGTAGGTTAGCTGTGTGAGGAAGACATGGGGTCTCCGCTGCAGCCCTGACCTGTCACCGAGCCCTTCAGGCTAGGCCTGAGTCCAAGATCAAGGTCAGGAGACGAGGTACACGAGTGGCAGGCTGACTTTCCACACCGGCAAGCCCACTGCTCTCAGCCAGCCCCCAGGAGCCCGTGCAGGGAGGCGGGCGCTGTGCTGCGTGAAACCTGCTGGCGTTCAGGGTCGGGTCACCCCATCCCTTACCCGGGCCCCCCTGCCATGGCTCGGCAGCCCTGCACATCCCCGGTGATGGGGCGTGTGCCTGCAGGTGTCTCCTGGGACCACGATCTGCCCGTCCTGGTTCTCGCCCCGTCAGTCACACGAGCTGAGGTACAAGGCTCAGTGAGGCCCGCCTGCTCCGCCTGCTCCAGACCTGGATGTCGCAGGAGGACAGACCTGGCAGGGTCCACACGGAACAGCGCAAAGGCCGGTCCCAGCCCCAGCCTTCCCATCAGCCAATGGCAGCCCCGCCGCAGTGGCTTCAGCCAAACACCAGGGAGCCCTTGCTGAGATGCCCCGTCCCCACATCTAATCCCTCCACAGGAACAGTCCCATTAGTGCCACCTGCAAATAAACCCCCGAGAATGATGACATCCCTCACCCCGGGGCCCCTGAGCCCACCGGCCTCCCTGCTTCCACCCTTGTCCCCCGCCCCACACAGCCACTGTCACCAGTGTGCGAGGCTTCCTCGGCCACTTCGCATACAACACAGACTCCTGCCCCTGCGAGAGGCCCCAGGGAACTGCTCACCACCCCTCCCCCCAGACCGACATGGGTGTCCCTGCCGTCCTTTTCCCATGGCGATCTTGTTCCCACCTGGGGCCTTTGTGCTTGCTGCTCCTCTGACCAGAACGTTCTTCCCTGATCTTGGCGAGCACGGTTCCTCCTCATTTAGCTGGTAGTCACCTCCTCAGGACAGCGCTCATGGACCCCCAGCCGACAGCGCATCGCCCTGCCGCCCGCCCGAGACCCCCATCTACCTGGTTTCTGCCTGGTACACCCCCCACCCCCTCCCCAGAGAATGTGGATTCCTGAGGACAGAGACCATGCCTGTCCTGAGCGTCTCAGGGTTTGAAACAGTGCAGGGGGCACAGAACCCGTCTGCGGACTGAGTGACCGAGAACTGCAAAGCGTGGTTGCAGAGGCGGCTCTGGCCCGGAGGCCTTGGCTCTTGGCCTGTCCCGTCAGGGGTGAGCTGGGTGGCCCCAGAGGGGCCAACAAGGCCCTGGAGCGCCAGGACCCGTTCAAGGCAGGCAGCTCTAGATGAGTGATGAGAGCAAGCGCGGCCCGGGGGTCCCCGGCGGCAGAGGCCATTGGGCCACCAGCGGGGAAGTGAGGGCTGTGCTCATTTGCTTGTGGTTCAGCCTTGCCCGGGGGAGCCCCGTCGTGGGGGGAGCTTGTGGCGATAGCAGGAAGGCGAGGAGGGGCGCCCTCAGACCTGCAACCCTGGGAGGCCGACAGGGTCAGGCTGCTTTGTTGGCGCCGTCACCAGTACGAGGCCCAGTCTTCCACTGGGCGGTGATCAGGAAGCAGCTGGCGGGGTAGGGGCTTGGGGACAGTGCGGTGACCTCCGCAATGACACTTCGCTGACCTCTGTCTATGCCACTTAGGACAAGACTAGGTCTTCCTATAAGCTCTCACTCGTGTGCAGGGGAGGGGACCGCGGGAAGAACACCTGTCCCCCGGCCCTGCTCTGTGACAGGCACCCCCACTCCGTGTCCCATGAGCCTCCGCTTGGGGCAGAAGCGGTGTGGTAACCAGGGCTCTGAGCGCTGAGTGGCCTGCCCTCGGTCACCGACAGGTGAGTGACAGAGCCAGCGTGGGAACTGGACGCTTCTGTCCCCTGGCCCTCGGGCCCGACAGCACAGCGGTGAACATGATCCTCGTTGGACATCTGTGAAAGGCACTTGCGTTTTTTAAAAATTTCTTTTGATCAGGATAAGAGGAGAGGGCTGGAAAGTGGGAAGAGAGGAAAACCAAACAAACAAATCACGGAACCAAAGCAAGAAGCTCTGAGAAGAAGGGAAAATGCCCTGACAGGCTCCTTCATGCTCAGAAATAAAACAGGCCCCGCAGGACAGGACGACCTCCACGGGATGCGGGGGTGGGGGCGGCGGCCGGCAGGGCAGCCCACTCGCTGCCTTGGGGAGCACTCCACGGAGCTAGGGGCGCCCGGGAGCCCCCAGCTGCCCCGCTGGGGGCCCGTCCATCACGCCTGACTCCGGCCTGGTCAGATGACTCTCCCCACGTTACGGTCCCAGCCTTGGGGAGTACTGCCTGGACCTCTGAACCTTTGGGCATCGATTCCTTCCCATTAAATTCAGCATTTTCTTCCACCGTCCAGACGGGTGAGTGTAGAAACCAGGCCACTGCAGGTGCTTCCCAGCAACCCGTCCTCCCGCATCGCCCCAGCACTGCCCACGTGCACACCAGCCCCACGTGCAGTTCTCCGCGAGTGTGAGGGCCCCCAGCATACCCCAGGCCCGGGACTCCCTGCGAGCGGACACGTTCCTTCCCCTACTCATCAGGCCCCCGTGAACAGGCCGCGGGGGCCATCAGGCCCCAGCAGGACTGAGAAATGACTTTGTGCCAAGAGGGCAGGATAAGCTGGGCTGAGACACTGCAAGACCACTGCCTCCTGCGGCCACTTCCTTCCCCTCCCCTCCCATCGCTGGCCCAATAAAACGGTTCTGTTATCTGAAAGTTAGGATTTACAGGGGCTTTTGAAAAATCGTTTAAGGAAAGGATCAATAACCCTGTACTCTAGCTACAACCACACCATGGGCATCGACTTGCTTCCTCTTTCCGCGTGTCGATTTTCTCAGCGGGTGGCCCGTCCACTCCTCCTCACTGAAACCTGGGTCAGCGTGTCCATGCTGGGACTCGGTGCTGACCACCCACCTTACCTGCTGCCCGCCCGTCCCGTCGGCAGGTGACCCGCACCCTCCTCCTCATGCACTGTCCCTACTCCACCGTGTTAGTAATCTCGCCGGGAACGGACACAGGGCAGCCACAGCCCTGTCCACGTCAGGCATTATTTCCTTCAGATGGGTCCCCGGGTCAAGGACCGAGAGCTTTTCACTTCTCTCTGCCCCCGACTGGATCTCCTTCAATCTGATTTCCCGCGAACGTGTGCGTGCGTGAGCAACCGATTCGTCTGCAATCATCTTTCCAGTGCTCATGTCTTCCCCCAGAGAATGTCCATGAGTAGCTACATGTGTTTGTCCGTCCACTTGCTCACTCACTCGCTCGCTCACTCACTCGCTCGCTCACTCACTCACTCACTCGCTCGCTCACTCACTCACTCGCTTGCTCACTCGCTCACTTGCTCAACTAGGACGCAAGGCCTGCCCTGAGGGAGCTGCTATCCAGGGGGAGAGGGAGGCCCTGAGACCAATACGGAACTCAGGACTGGGGCCGGTGGGCTGCAGAGAAGAGTGGGCCGTGTGAAGGGTCAGGGAGGTCCAGCCAGAAGCGGGGCAGCCTCTCTCTAAGTTGTCTAAACTGTGAGGACCAGCGCAGGGAAAGGTGTGTGGTGGTGGGGTGCTGTGTGTGTGTGTGGGGGGGGTGAGGCTGGAGCAGCAGGTGGGGACCTAGTAGCTATTGAAGGAGGGGCTGGAGGCCGGCCTTGAGTCTGTGACCTGCCTAATATGCAGCCAAACGTGATCCCCTGACATGGCGACATCTGCAGGTTAAAATCTCCAGGCCTCAGACCGGAGAGCGTTCAGCACGTGTGGCCCTGCTGTCATGGACCGCTGTCCACTCCTGAGCCCACGCCCCTAGCTGGCTGAGCCTCTTCCCAGCGCTAGGCTTTACACATGCCATTCCCTCCTCCCCCCTCCCCCTCCCCACCCTGACCTGGAGACGTTTCACCTGTTCCCGGCGAGGTAAATCACTCCTCACCCCAATGTCTGGTTTAGTATTAATTACACCAAGGCTGCATGCAGCCCCTAAGCATGGGAGTCACGCCGAAATAACCTCAGGACCCTCGACCTGGCAGGTATGGGCACTCAGGGGGCACCTGCTGACCTGGAGGTTACAGATCATTTCTGTTTATTCCAACCAGACAGCCACAGCATCAGCTGCGACTCAATACGCACAGGCTGCCAGGCTCCCCACGTCAGGGCTTTGATTCCAGCCCCGTTCTCAGCTACAGGATGACACATCAACAGTCAGGACAGTTCCGATGGAGCACCAGGCGGGAGCACACAAGCATCGATGCACGATCCTAACTATATAGTCAGGTCCACACGCAGATGATACGGGACAAGTACTTCAGGACGTGCAGGCTGGTGACCTGCTTGGGTGGCAAGCTCATGAGGGAATGACTTTCTGTCTCTCCTGTGGATTTCTCGGAGTGTTTCTGTATAACTGTCACACGTGTGGAAGATGGGTAAGTGAACAGGCCTTTTCATCTCCGCCTGCTGAGCACCGTGACTGCAGGGTGGGGAGCAGGTCATCATGCCCAGGGGTCCAGGGAAGAGGTGCAGAGGATGCACTGGGGCACTGGGGACAGGCAGGCAGATGGCTCTGCAGCCAGAGGCAGCTCCTCGTGAGGTGCTTGGGGAGGGGAGAAGTTACGGCTGGAGTGGCAGGCGGAGCCCCAATCACAGGAGCTGGCTGCCAGCCGAGGGGGCGGGACTCCCTAGCGGCACCAGGGGCCCCAGGAGGATCCCACCCAGAGGGGCCTCCACCACGGCTTGCCCCACATGACCCACTGGCCTCTGACCCCTGGCAGCCAGCAGATGAGCCAGGTAGCCCGTCGGATGCTTGCCCACCTTTGCGGTAGCCCCTGGGAGGTTGCTAGAGACCCCAGACCAAGCAGCTGGGCGGCTGCCGTGGCTACCACGTCGCATAAGCAAGGCATCCCTGCCAGCCAACTTATTTCCCACTGCATGTGGTTGGGACAAGGCGGGTGACAGGGAGGGGTGCTGGGGCAGGCAATGTGTGGGGCTGGCCGGTGGCCACTCTAGACGGCCGGGGCCAGGCCTGCAGAGCTGGGGAGCAGGGTCCAGAGGCAGCCAGGCCCAGCCAATGTCCAGGGTGACCCCAGACACCATCCGGGGCCCGGGCTGGTCCAAAGTAAGCAAGACTGCTGGCACGGCAGCGCTGTCCTGGAGCCAGGCACCCTATTTTGTTGACAATGCCCCCATTTAGGCGTACAGCTCAGCTCTGGTTTGGGGCAGAGGTTCTGGGTAGAGTATTTTTAAAGGGCCTTCACAAGGCACTTATTTTCTGTTTATTTCTCAGAGTTCTGACCAAGTCCTTGGCACACGGACTTCCAACAAGGAAGAGAAGGAGGGTGTGTGCTGGCCTGGCATGCCCTTTGCAACCGGGCATTGCTCTTTGCTGTTTATGGACATGGCATTCTCTGCCCTGAGACACAGCAGGACCTCGTGCCCAAGCCACCAAATCGAGACCTATTCGGAGGTGCGGCTGGCTCCGGAGGTGGGGACCACAGACGTCAGCCCAGTCCTACCCAGCCCAGTGCGAAGGGACGTCTCGTGTGGTGAAGCGGCCCCTGGTGACAATGTCCAGCCGAAGGGAGAGCGGGAGGGGGTCGGCCGAGGGTGCTCCGGAGGCCTGCCGGGGCCCCGGGCTCTTCCGTAGGCCACTTGGAGGTGCCCTGGTGGCCTCCCCTCCAGCAACACACGGCGCCTCCTTCCTGGGTAAGAAAAGTGAGCGCAGAGAGCCGGCCTCAAACCAGTGCTGGGACGGGAGCTGGGAGGCACGGCTCGAGCTGTCTCACTCCCAGGTGCCCGCTCTCCCCTGACCTAGAACAGGCTGGGAGGAGCTGGGCGTGGAGACGAGAGGGGTGTCCCGCTGGCGCAGGCTGCAGGGAGAACACCCCAGGTCTCCGCCGTTTTGAGCGTGAGATGCCCTGGCCCGCGGCCAGCCTGTGCCCGCTCCACTGTCAAGTTGTGCTCGTCTGGAAGGCCAGAAGCCAGCATCCTGCCCCCCGCCCATCCCTCCATGACACCAGTGAGCCTGTGCCAGGCCCAGGGACAGAGCTAAGTCACTGCGAAGCTCCCGGGGTGGCAGGGGAGACCCCCTACCAGATGGCCGGTGACAGGGAGCTCAGTGCTGAGCCAGACGGAAGCCGGGGGCTGAGGGCGCCCGGGGGAGGGAGTGCAACTCAGAGACACTTTCTAAAGGGGCTGACGCCTGGGTGGGGTCCTGAGGGACAAGTAGGGGTCAGCCACACACAGCCCCGGTGGAGAGCGCGGGGAAGGGCAGCTTGAGAAGGAATAGCAGGTGCTAGGACACTCCGGAGCAGGAGAGTAAGTTCAGTAGAATGAGGTCTGTCCAGCATGCTGGAGGGTACAGTGCTGAGAAGTCAGGAGAGAGGCACGCGGAGGCCACGGCCAAGAGTCCGGCCACTGTCACTGAGGACGTGCCATACTGTCACGCCGCCGGGTCACATGATGCTAGAGGGGAAGGGGGTTCCAAACACTGCTCCTGGCTCCCTGGCAGCCTTGCAGAGGTGCAGTGCCTCCGTGGAGAGCAGAGCTCTTACCCCTGCCAGACTTGCCTCCCATTTCAGCCAGAACAGCACGGCCACCGCATGAGTCTGCTGCAAACAAAACCCGATGAGATCTGAAAACCACTGGCCAAATCCCATCCCCTTACTTCACATATAGTGGGGAAACTGAGGCACAGAACGGCAGGGAATGTCCCCAGGTCCCCAGCAAGTCCCTACTCTTGGCCCACTGCCCTTTTATCCCAGCACCCATCAGTCCTTGCTGTTACAAGCTCCCTGCTGCTCTGCCTGCCCGCCTCCCACCCCGTCCCCAGTCCCGAGCTGGCCAAGGTGTGAGGCTGCAGAGGGCTCCACCACCCCCACAACACACGTGGGTCTCCGTCAACCCACCCCCTCCACCCTCTTCCAGGAGCTCCCTGGTTCTGTAGCGATCTGGGCAGAGAAGGAGCCTGTTTATAGAGATGAACACAGCGCCCAGTGTGTTGCATCTTCTCAGGCCAAAGAATTTCCATCAGATGAAAGTGGTTAAAAGCCAAGAAGAGAGCGGGGCCTGAATCCGGCTCGTCCTTCAACAGCAAACCCCTCCAGCCAAGCGTGTTTCCGTCACCTGACTGTGGGCCAAGAACCGGGAAAGTGGAGGGGCGTACATATGAGAGCAGAACGAACCCTCTCGAGTTTACCTCAAGAAGATTGGTGTTTATGGAGCAACTAGCTGACGGTCCGAAGCTGTTTAGTTTTACATTAAAACGGCCAGCATTTTCCCCCCAGCAAGAAACGCATTTGCGCTGTTGAAGTATAAAGACAAATAAACAGAGGCGACTGCAGCCTTCATTACGGGTTCCAGGGAGCAACACGTTGTCTCCAGCTGTCCTGCGGGATGAGAGGGGGGGCCTTCAAAAGGGGGTCGGTGGTGCGGCCCTTTCATCTTGCCAGGGACCAGCCCAGCGCAGGGAGAGCTGCGACTGCTCTGCCAGGGACATGTGAGTGTCCATGGCGACTTCCTCCCACACGTGCAGCTGGGCTCGGGGGCCCGGTAGGAACCTCCCAAGTCTCTCTCCTCCTCTTCTCCCTCTGCTTGGTGGCCTTGGATGTCACCTGCTCAGCCACCTCCTCTTCTGTCCCTAACAGACAGGGCTCATGCCCATTTGGTAGAGAACAAAACAGACTCATGATGACCTTGGATGATGTGTGTCCAAGGTCATGAAATGAGTAAGGGGCAGAGCTGGGTGCCCATTCAGGAAATACATCCATTTTCTTTCTCTCTCTCTCTCTTTTTTTTAAAGATTTATTTATTGTTTTTCACAGAGACAGAGAGATACAGAGACAGAGAGAAGGGGGAGGGCCCAGAACAGTCTCCACAGTTGCCCATCATTGGTTTTTCCACATAGTTTCATTCCACAGGTGGGTGGGGGGCTGCACAGGGCAGGAAATGGGCCGGGGTCTTGCCCCGGTGAGAACCAAACTGGGGGCACTCCTCAATTCAGTATATGGGTTCACACAGGCCGGGGCCGGGATTCGATCCTCAGTCCCCGGGGCTGCAAAGTGAGCGCCTAACCCGCTGAGCCATCCCGGCTTCCCCCATCCATTTTCTTTAGCAAGTGTTCTGACTGTGCACTAGGAGTGCGTGGTAATTAGCTACCTCACATCCCCCGAGGCCTGTCTCACGCCAGGCACTGCGGTATGCGCTTTAAAAGCCCGTCTTGTTTGGGCTCGGCACTGTCCCTGTCAAATAGGCCTACTGTTAACCCCACCGACAGACAAGGTTGCTGAGGCCTGGAGAAGAGAAGTGATTGGGTGTTGCTGTGTATAATATGTACTTTTTGTCCAAATCTGTGAGGGAAAAATAGGGATGTGCACTATGCATAGGTAGCACTAATTCTGTACCTATATACATGCTTTTAATTCTTTTATTTATGCTTATGAGTTAAAAGTGTAACTCGAGAAATCAGTAACAATATCCGTATGCAAAATAACACCCTGGAACATGATCATTGCCTTGGCTCTGGCCCCAGCTGGTCCAGAGTCCTGCCATCCTCAGCTTCCCAGGCCGCGGCTGCCCCGCCCGGGGCTGTGTGTCCACCCGTGTTCCCAGGCTCCCAGCTCACTCCCTCATCTGCCGGCTCCATGTTACACCCCGCGGCCCTGTCTGTCCCTTTCCCTCCTCTCCTGCTCACCTCCCTTTCCCTGACCTTGTCTCTATTCTTGGTTTTATAATTATTTGTGTCATGAAACTTCTTGTATCATAACATGTTAAAAAATAAATGCTAAAAATTCTTTAAAACACAAAAACAGGTAATAAAAATTTGAATTAAATTAAAATAAAGAATTTTTTTTTTCCCCCTGAAAGTTTGGGCCAAAAACATGGTGTGCATTATACACAGCAAAATACGGTACTTACTCCAGGCCACAAAGTGATGGATCCAGGAGTCAAAGCTGGGTGGCTGTGGCCCTACGTTCCTTCAGGGCTGGAATGTGTCACCGTCTCCTAATCTCAGGCTCCCAGCCCACGACATGGCACAGGGCAGGTGCTCATGAAATCCTTACGAGATGAGTGCATGTTAGGATTTCTGGCTTTCAACGCCGCCTAGACGCTCACGTTCCACCGCTGTCCCGCCCCGACCTGACTACCCCAGCTTCTGAACTGGTACCTCGTTCCCATTTGGATGGCTGCTGATCATCTGAAACCAAACTTGACCAAACCAGCTCTTACGTCTACCCCACTCTGCACTCTGAAACTGGTCCTCAGCCAGCATCCCTGTCTCAGCCGAAAGAGCATAGCCAGGCAGAAACCCCGGGTGAGAATGTAGCCATCAGCCTTGAGTCCCCTTTTTCCCTGACCGCTTACACATCTAACCCACCAGCAGTGCCTGTTGGCTCTGTTTTCAAAACGTCTTTTGATATTTTGAAGACTTATTTATTGTTATTGTTTTTGACAGAGAGGGAGACAGAGACAGAGAGACAGAGAGGAGGAGAGCTATCTCCATCAGTTTTCGACATGGTTTAGTTCCACACAGGTGGGCAGGGGCTGTCCAGGGCAGGAACCAGGCCGGGGGACCTCCCCCATGGGAAGCACGCCCCCATAAACTGGGGGCCAAACTGGGGGCCTCCCACAGGGGACGCTTGCCCTGGCAAGAACTGAACTGGGGGCACACTCCCGGTTTAGCATACGGGTCCACATGAGCTGGCGCTGGGATTCGATCCTCAGACGCTGGGGCTGCAAAGTGAGTGCTGAACCCTCTGAGCCATCCCGGCTTTCCATCTTTTAATCTTTTGAATGCAACCACTTCTCATCACCTCCACATTGTCACTCTATACTGAGCCACCGACATCTCCGACCCAGCCCACCAGAGGCATCTGTCTCTGATTCCTTGTAACACATCCTTCACTTGGCAGCCTAAAAACAAATCCCTTTTAGTTAAAATGGCAACCAGACCAGGCCAATCCCTGGTTACAATGTTCCCAGCTTCCCAGCTAACTGAGAATAAAATCCCTACGCCTTTCTAGCGCCTCTCTAACCCAGCCCTGCCTACCTGCTCACCTTACCTCCACTGCTCACCCTCATGCCCTGGGGTGAACACTCTGGAGTGAGGGGAGCCCTCCTGCCCGTTAGCATGCCTCCCACCACCCTCGCTTGCCAGGTGCTGGAATTTCTGGATGCCCTCAGTGACTTCCAAACTTGCAGGGGGTGCATACCTAATACCCCCACAATGGAAGTCCCCTCCGGAACCCAGCCAGCTTCCCAGAGCTGGTGCTGTCCCGGGCGCCATGGGGCAGTGGTGGGCAGTGGCTTACAGGCTTGAACTGCCCAATGCATAGACCCGGGCTCTGTTCTCAGCTCTCCCACTGCTGGCTGTGTGACCTTACGTAGGTCACTTTCCTTCTCTGAGCCTTGGTTTCCACAGTTGTAAGAAGGAGACACTAATGGCTTTTGCCCATGAATAGTGTGAGGACCAAATGAGAGGACATGAGTGTGACATCCTGGGCAACACTAGGCATACAGTGGAGACTCAACCAAAGTTCCCTCATCTCACCTAAGTGGAACCGTCCACCTAGCACAAGGCCAGGCACATGGTAGGTGCTCAATAAATGTTAATGGCAAAGCAGTGATCCGGTTCATGAAACAACTTTTCTGCTGAACCTGGCTACAGATGAACTTCTCTTTACCAGGAAAAAGAAGTACCAGGAAGCAAGATCAAAATTCAAACTGTGAGCAACTGGAGAAACATATTTTTCAGGAAGGTAAAGACGGGGGCGGAAGAGAACATCTGGCTGTGTGAACTAATGGCTTCAGAGAAAAAGGAGCCCTGCTTTGTGGGGGAAGAAATGATCCGCTGCTGGTTTTAATTTAGGATGAAAAAAACCTGATTCTATTAGCCTAAATATTGCTCTTATGTCCAATTGTATGGCATATGGAATAATATTTTTCAAACAGAACTACTGCTATTTCAAGCAATTACAATGCTAAAAGCAGTCTTTGGGGGTTGAGCAAGGATCTCATCATGGCTTCAATTCCCTCTGGTGTCGTTTTCTGTTATATTTGAGAAATTCCTCAATAAAGATGTCAAATAGAGAGAGGGCTTTGCTCCCCGGAGGACAGATTTGGCCACCCTCCAGGACACAGTCCCCAGGCAAGCCATCTCCACAAGAAAATAATCTCCTTTGCTCAAAAGAAAAGAAAAGGTTCAACTGTGAAAACTCCGGCAAGAAAATAACCCTTAAGCCATCAGTCTCGCTTCCCCTAATTAACTCAGAATGCTTTTCAAACTTTGCGGATCAGGATTTCTTTCAGCCATCATCCCTCAGGAATTCAGCAGCGGTTCAGAGCGGAATGTTACACCCGGACACGAGTCTTGACCGACCCAGACTTCTGGAGACAGAACAGCAGGAGGCACGGATGGGCCTAACTGTCCCCGATGGGTGACGGGGTGTGGGGTGGGGCTCAGGGGGACTGGCCAGAGGCGGTCAGGACTGCACAAGGCAAAGAGAACCTTCCAACCAGTCCGTCAGCCTCGCACCGCCACCCGACACCCATCGGGGCAGGTGACCACTGGAAGCTTCCTCAGGCCAAACGATTCCCACCGAGACTGAGCAGGTAGGTGAGTGGCCAAAGCTGACTGGCTGTCAGTGACAGGGAGTGGTGGGTGTGCAGCCAACAGGCGAGTCCGCCCCCACCCAACGGGGGCCGTTGCAGCACACCTCCTGCCAGCTGTCCCCTGTGTCACACTGAGACTGAGAGGCGCCCCTGCTCTGGGTCCCATACCTTGGGGGTCCCCGCTCCGGCTTTCCTGTGGAGTAAGAGACCCACGCGGGTCGCGTGCCTGAACCCATACCCACCCTCTAGACCGCATTCTGGGTACGTGAGACCCTCAAATTCCCCGTCCAAATGGCCCACGCTTGCCTGTTCTCTGAGGGACAGGACCAAGCAGTAGCAAAAGGGAGGTGGTTTGGGGGCGAAGAGCCAGAGCCGGGGCATTCGGAGTCCCTGTGGTGCAGGATGCAGCCAGGGGCAGCTGCTGTCCACACCGCCATTTCTGGCACAAACTCCACCGCGTCCCAGAATTCCAAATTCCTGTCTAGCCCCCCAGGGCATTAGGGAGGAATACTTGTCAAGGTAGAACAGATTGAATATGTTCTTGTTTTGACACTTCGTCATGACTGCTGCACATTTAGCCACGTGGGATAAGGCCTTCCGCTGAACTCCTGACAAGGCCTCACACACGTCCGGGGCCAGCGGACGGCACCTCCACAGGAACAGAGCTGGGGACAGCGAATCTTAGGTGCTGACCCGTGGTTTTTAAATGTTGACCTATCATCCGATAATGATGATGATAACAACTCCAACAACACGGGGGCGGGGTGGGTGTCAACCAAAGTGCAGGCTGAGGACATGGGCTGCAGCTTGAAACCCCTACAGTGACAGCCTGACGATACCCGGCCCCTGTGCGGGACTCCCCACCAGCCACACACAGCTTTCCACACGCACTGATCTACTGCGCTGTCACAGTGACCCTCAGAGACAGGTACCACCCACCCATTTCAGAGTTAGGGAAATGGAAGCTTGGAGGGTTTGGGTAACGGGCCCCCCAGCCAGGGACGCGGGAGTGGCACTGTCACAATGCGAGGCTGATGCTCAGCACCGTGTGACTTGTTTCCGCCAGCATGTAGCCGGCCTCTGCCACCCCGGCCGCTTTAACTCCTAACAGCGCTTTGTGGACCAGGAGCTGAGGCTCCGAGAGGCCATGTGGTCAGTGCGGTTTGGGGCCCGTTGGAAGCAGGGTCTGCCTTCTCTAGAGCTGGAGTTTTGTCTTGAGAAGGAAGAAGCCCAAACAAAAAGAGTCTGTTGGGAAGGGTCTGCCCTCCGCTAAGAGCCCAGGGCAACAGAGAGCCCTTTCTCAGCTGCCACATGTGTGCCTGAGAGCCGTGCGCGGCTGTGAGCAGGGCGCGGAGGTGGGTGGGGAAGTCTACCCCGGGCTTTAAAGTGGCCCATCTGAAAAGAATCCATTGTGAAATAAGGTTGCTGAAACAAAGGCCTACAGAGACTCCACGAGCAGTCTGGGTGTCCCGGCCCCAGCCAAGAACACAGGCTCACAGACATGCGCTTCTGCGCAGGTAAGGGCGCTGGGGCTGGGGCTGGGGCTGGGGTGGGGGTCGTTCAGACACGGCCCAGGCAGTGCCGACGGCAGGCTCTGGACGCCACGAGATGGCGAAGGAGGCCAACCAGCCCACGCCGACATCTCTCCTGAAAGTCGGCGAGCAGATGGGTGCCCGTCTCATTTGGAGAGCACTCTGCTAGATGCTCTGCCCTCATTCAACCCTCGAGAGAACCCTAAAAGACAGGGACTGCGGATCCCATGTCACAGGTGAGGAAACGGAGGCACGAAGGTGAAGTGACTGGTCAGGACTGGAGCCCAGAACTGGCGGCTCCCAGGCCTGTTGTCTCGACCGCTGGGTGCTATTGCCTATTGTCCCAAAGGGGGCTGTCAGCTCTGCCCTCATGGACCGATGGTTACGGAAATGTACTCCATCATCTAAGAAACGGGCCAAAGCTGGGAACGCCAAGGGCTTAGGCTTGGGAGGACTCAACAGATAACATGTGGACGACAATGAACTTGGTTTCTGACACAATGGATGTTATACGGTCCCAGTTCTTTACAATCTAATCAAAGGCTCTGCCGACCTCCTCGGCCCCGCCTCCCACCAGTCCTGCCACCCACCCTGAGCCCAACCTCAAGGAGACACCCACAGCTCTACCCAGGCTGTGCCCTCACCCCAGCAAGCTGCACCCCAACATCTGGAGATCCTGCTTAGTGCAGCCTTCTCTATAAAGCTCCCCCCACCAAGGAGTTAGCCCCACCGTCGCCCCATGCAAGGGAAGCTCTGTGGGCTTCAGCAGCCTGCTGCCCAGACCCCCATTTCACTTATTGTGGGTGTAATTACATGTTCACAGAGCTGTTTCCCATAACAAGCTTATCCGAGATCCAACAGCCACTAAACAAAAACAGGCAGGGAATCGAAGGCTGCTACACTGCGGAGAGGAACAGCTCTGAGCACGTGGGCCGGCGGGCTCCCAGGGCCACGCACCAGCGCACGGGCGGGCGCAGCTTCAGGAGGCACGGCCCCGAAAGCCGTGAGCAACCCCAACGATCCTTTGACCCAGTTGTTGCACTTCAGGGAAGAATGGAGAAGGAAACAGTGAGGGAAACAAGAAAAAAAAAGTTTCATGCCCAGAATCACCTCTCGATTCTGATGGTAGAAACAAACAAATGAACAACGCACCAACAAAATAAGCAAACAATCTAAATGTCCAATCCCAAAAGGGTCGCTGGGTCGCCTAGAGCAGGGGTCCCCAAGCCCTGGGCCATGGACCAGCACTGGTCTGTAGCCTGTTAGAAACTGGCCGCGCGGCGGGAGGTGAGCCGGGGTCAGGTGTGAGCAGAGCTTCATCTGTATTTACAGCTGCTCCCCATCACTCGCATAACCGCCTGCGCTCCGCCTCCTGTCGGATCATTAGGGGCACTAGATTAGTTATGTAAATATTTCATTACATATTACAATGTAATAAGAATCAAAATAAAGGGCACAATAAATGTAATGCACTTGAATCATCCCCAAACCATTCCCACCCCCGGTCTGTGGAAAAACTGCCTTCCATGAAACTGGTTCCTGGTGCTAAAAAGGTTCGGGACTGCGGACCTAGGGAGTAATATTAATGCCTGTTTGTTGATTATTTGCACCTACAAAGTGCCAGTCACTTCACTCCGTCCTTACACACAGCCTGGTGAAGGAGGTGGCATAAGGCCCCCCCATTTTATAGTGGGGAGCCCGAGGCTCAGAGGTCACGTCAGCCATCCAGGTGTGACCTCTCACACCAGCCCGTGAGGCGGCTACTCTTCACATCCTCTCTTTGCCAATGACAACGTGAGGCCCCGAGACATGAATAACGCGGCCGCGGCCGCATTCCTGCCACGGCCGTGGTCTTACCCGCTGGGCTCCAGCCGTGGTGCCCCGGGTTACTCAGCAGCCAGAAGCAGAAAAGTGCTCAGGGGATGCGCACTTCCATTTATTTTTTAAAGCATTTTTTTAGTTGTTAAATTTACTGGGGTGGCACTGGTTACAGGTAGCAGGTGTACAGCACTTCTGTTTTGAGACCACGTGCTTTCGGCCACGAGCTGTTCCTCCTGATCTGCAGACCACCTCTGTCTGGGTTGAACTGTGCCCACAAAAGATGTTGAAGTCCTCACCCCCAGCCTCTGTGGCTGCAGCTCGTTCTGGTGATAAGGTCTTTGCAGATGACCAGGTTAGGACGAGGTCACTAAGTGAAGCCCTCACCCACATTATAAAAAGGGCAAATGTGGACGCAGAGACAGAAATGCACAGAACAAAGATTGTGTGAAAACGGGGAGAATGTGATCCACATGCAAAGGCGCACTCGCAGCTCCCAGAAGCTCGGAGAAAGGACCAAGCCCACAGAAGGAACCAATCCTGCTGACACCTGACTTCAAACTTCTAGCCTCCAGGCTGTGAGAGAATAATTTCTTTCTGTTTGAGAGATTTCCGTGGTGTAAACCAGTCAGTTTGCTACTTTGTTACAGCCTCCCCAAATTATTAATCACTTATCACACCATGAGGCAACTAGGAAAACGGGGCCAGGTAAAAATACCTGAGGTTCACATGATGTTAAAGGCAAAAAATCCAGGGACACAAAACCATGCTGACCACTTGATCCGCCCTGTAGTGAAATCACACCTGGGTGCAGAGAGAACACAGGAAGAAAATATACCAGCATCCTTGTAAAAAGATGCATTCCAATTTTTTGTTCCTGTTACACACTTTCCCAATGTTATCCAGTAAGCAACTGGCTTAAAAATATATTTGCACCATGAGAATCTGAAGGTGTGTAAGAGTCCTTGTTCTGAGCTGAAATGTGCTCCCCACAAACTGACATGTTGAAGCTCTAACCCCTCAGCACCTTATCATGTGACTGTATTTCAGACAGGGCCTTTCCAGAGAGATTAAGTTAAAACATCGGTTAGGATGGGCCCTTCTCCAGTATGACTGGTGTCCTCATAAGAAGAGATTAGGACACACAGAGACAAACGCCAAATACGTGCATGCACAGAGAGACGACCGTGTGTACCCCTAAGTAAGAAGGTGGTCATCTGTGAGCCACATTGAGAGGCCTCAGAAAACAATAAATAGCCACCAGTGTGACCTCAGGCTTCCAGCCTCCAGAACCGCTGGCCTGTGCTATTGGTATTTTGTTACAGCAGCTCCAGCACACTGATACCAGGAACCGAAGGAGCGCAAGCTTCCCCACAGCCCCCGGCGCTGGATGCTGGAGCGGGGGGACAGGCAGGGCCGCCTGGAGCTCACCCAGGCAGTTGTGTCCATCCTGTGCCAGCATGAAGCCGTCAAAGCAGGTGCACCTGTAGTTGCCCGGGATATTGATGCACTCGTGGACACAGCCCCCGTTGTAGTAGTCATTCTCACACTCGTCGATGTCTGCAAAACAAAGGGCAGAGAGGTGTCAGAGGGAGGGCGTGGGGTCCCCTTTGCGCCCAAGGCTGAAGCCACCTGGACATGAGTGGCTTCGGGATGACTCAACAGGTGTTCGCTAGAATCCTTGCGGGGGGCTGGGGACCCAGTGATGGCCAAGATGAAGATCCTGGCTCTGCCCCAAGGCTGGCCACCACCCGAGAGCAGGGCCATGTGCCAGGCGTGTGCGGGGTGCCTTCCAGCTCCCACCGCAGCGAAGCAGGAAGGATCACACGCCGCTCCGCCTCCCAGGCAATCAGCATGTGAGGACCCTGTGTAAAACCCCCAAACTGGCTCTCTTCAGCCTATGTGAAAGCCTTCCGGAGATGGAAGCAGAGGGTATTAAAATTTTTTTTTAAGATTTATTTTTATTGTTTTTCTGACAGAGAGAGAGATAGAGAGAAGGGGGAGGGCCCAGAGCCGTCTCCATAGTTGACAGCATTAGTTTTCCATATAGTTTCACTCCACAGGTGGGTGCAGGGCTGTGCAGGGCAGGAACTGGGCCGGGAGCTTCCTGCATAGGTCCCGGTAAGAACTGAACTTGGGGCACACCCCAGCTCAGCATGTGGGTTCGCATGGGTCGCGGCTGGGATTTGATCCTCGGGCTCTGGGGCTGCAAAGCGAGCACTTAACCCGCTGAGTCATCCCAGCTTCCCCAGGGGGTATTAAATAAAATGAACTTTACATACCATCAAGAAGTGTAAGCCCTGGAATGAGAGAAAATCCGTACACTCCCTCTCCCCACCAAAGTTTCTTTCCACATCAGCGTCTGAAGCCTGCATTTCTACAGTCTCAGAGTCCTTGTTATAACAAAGGCTTCTGTCTCATAAACAATGGCCAATAGCCTTTGTAAAGGTCACCTTTATTGCCCTTTTAAGTCGTTTTCAACATTTCCCATCAGGGGTCAAAGGGCTATCAGTTCTGGCGTTCCAGAGACATTTGAGAGGCCTCCGAGAATAACAGGAATACGCCTACTTAACCTTCAATGACCTGCTTCTCTACCCCAGTGCCACTACACCACCATGTCATTCTCTCTTCAAATCCCACTCTAACTCAGCGACATAGGCACTGTCACCGCTATCCCAATTTCACAAGGGCACTGAAGAAGCTGAGGCACAGGAGGCCAAAACCTTGCCAAAGGGCACACACCTAGGAAGCGGTACAAGTGAGACTCAAACTACTGGCGCGGCCTGGCTCCGGCGCCCCAGGGGACCTGGGACAGGTGCATCTCTGGGAGTAGCCAGCAGGGCACCGGCAGGGCACGGAGAACCGGCATCGTCTGCGGACGCCCGCCCTTCTCTGGCTCTGCCAGGTGGACGGCTCCTGGGCTCATGGGTCTCAGCCTACAGCCACCTGGCACCTCAACAGGCAGAAGCACGGAAGGAGGGGACCGGACACGCCCCTCCCCAGAGCAGAACAGGAAGTGCCTTGCAAGACATTACTACGTGGGAAGGAGTGGGCTGCTAGTCCCCTACCCAGTTCAAGAGGAATCTTTGAGGCTGGGTTCCAGCTAGGGAAGCTATTATGAGACCAAGCTGAAGAGATGGGACTAAAGGCAAGCCTGGCTGTTCGCTCAAATGCCTGAGGTGCTGCTCAAGGAAACGCCATGCTGTCTCCATGCTGATCTGGGACAGAGCTACACAGAGTGGGGACAAGCCAGGCGGGCCAATACACGTTCAAGGAGAGAGGAAGAAACGAGCCTGGAACTCCAAAGGTGCAAGACACGACACTTCTTCCTAACCTGCCTGCGGTGGCCCATCCGCGTCAGCCGGGAAGAGGATTCAGTTCTGCAAGTCATTTGAATGGTTTTTAATCATATACTTAGTGCACTTAGAAATTTTAAATAACATGAAAGGAGGCTATAAGGTGTTATATTTGAAAGGGCACAGGGTTTATGAAGACTGAGATATTGATTACTTCCCAATTTCTGCAGCCGTGACATTTCACCAGGGCTCCAGATACACCAACCCAACCACCTCTCCCCAGCTGCTCCCCAGAGACTCCAAAGGCATTGTGGCCCAACTTTAACTCACCAACCTGCACTTTCCTGGAGTGCTGTGTCCCAGTGCATATTGTGATCCTTCCACCTCTCCACTGACGGCAACCACCAAAGCATGCTTTTCCTCCACTCTTGACGTGGTTACTATGTGTTCACTGGTCACGCATGCCTACTACCTGTCAGCATGGGCATCGTCTTTCATTTTATCTCATCCTGAAGCCTCCAAACTGTTCCTTCCCTCTCTTCCTTCATTCAAGCAGGTGACTCTCAGGAGAAGGTGACTTGGTCCCAACTCTGAGGGTGGAGCCTGATCAATCTAACCCAAACAGTGCATGACATCAGCAACTGCTATTGATTTCAGGACACGCACATGACTTAGGTTGGTTGGATCAACAAGACTGAGAGAAATACTTTTATTTCATGTTTGGGTAAAATAATTCTCATTCATTCATATTCTCTCTCTCATTATACCTCAGAAGGAAGTATATAGGTATCTGCTCATGAAAAATATGCTAGCCCACTTACTTTTTATAGCAACCCTCTGAAATAGGTATTGTTATACAACTCCATTTTTGGGTTGAGCAAACTAAAGTGCAGAGAGGTGAGGTAATTGCTTAAGGTCATATAATAAGTGGTAGGGCAAGGATCAGAACAAAGGTCTTTCGGTCTACAAAGCTGATGTCCTTTCTAATAAGTTAGAATGCCCATGACATGCTAGGCATTGGCAAAGTACTTTGCACACATTATTTCACCCTTGGTACATTCATATATCCAGTCATCCAAAGACTTATTCATCCTTATACTTGCTCCATCAACACACACACACACACACACACCCAAACACCTACATGTTCATTCATCTATCTAGCCAAACATCCATCCATCCATCCATCCATCCATCCATCCATCCATCCATCCATCCATTCATCTATCCATCCATCCATCCATCCAAACATCTATTCATCCCATCAATTTCCTCATATGTCATCCATCCCAACTGCTTACAAAATACAATAAAATTTTCAAAAAGAATAAGACATTTGGATAAAGAAAGAGAAATGAGGGTTGAAGAATAAGAGAAAGCTGGTGAAAGTGTGCAGAAATAAATTTGGTAATTCCAGCACAATTTCAAAAGGTAAGCCACAAATATGGCCCTGAGCTTCCTAGAAGCCAAAGCAAAGAAGGAAACGATCTGTAACAGAGTCACCACAGCCATAAAGTACAGAGACCAGCTATTTTAATGGTAGTAAAGACAAGAAAAATGTCTCTTCCCCTGATTAGGATAATCATACGCTCCACTTGCCTGGCTTAGTTTCAGGTTTTGCCTGTTCTCTGGGTGTAATTATAGACAGCATACTTTTCACTATCAGAATGATATGATCAACATATCCTTAAGGCATAAAGAGATCACTGAAAAGTCAGTGAAACAACTCCAGCTTTTCCCTTCCTTTGACTTTCCCCATAGTTGAAATCATTGGGTGGAAGAGTACAAGAATGTTTGATGCTCACATGTCTTCCCATAATCCATCCCTAAGGAGTTGCCTCACATCTGAGTATCTCTTAGAACGATCAGTTCCTCTCCAATTCCCAGGCCTGAGCGCTACCCCAGGCTTCTGAGGTCAGCATGCGTTACGCCCCAGCACCCAGGGTGGAGAAGGTCCACAAACCAACCCCTCCCCTTATTTTCTGTGTCTGTGTCTTGAAATGTTGTCTTTTAAGATCACATGTGCCTCCTCCTTTAACACATCGGAGATAAACACACAAACAACTAAAAAAAAAAAATCTCTGCCAAAGCAAGTGGATTTATTACTGTAATAAACATACTCAAGAGCCGCCAGCCCTGGGGGGATGGGGGGGCGTTCAGCAGGCCTCCAAAGTGCCCAGCAGGCTCCTGCCATTTTTAAAGGACCATTCCAGCCAGATAATGGGGCAGAGGCTGATGGGGTGGGGAGAGGATGGAGGGGGGCAGACCTAAACTCTTTGGATGTTTATTCTTATGTGTATGTCTCATTAAACTCTGTTTTCATTGGTTGGACGTTTATTCTTAAAGTACTTTTGTGGGCTGAACTGTGCCACACACACACACACACACACACACACACACACACACACGTGTTGAAATCTTAACCCAGTATCTGAATGTGACCTGATTTGGAAATAGAATCTTTGCAGATGTAATCAAGTTAAGAGGAGGTCATACTGGAGCAGGGCGGGCCCCAATCCAACGACTGGTGTCCGTAGAAGAGGAGGGAAATTTGGACACAGACGCACAGAGAGGATGTGACAGAGAGGACACCATGAGGAATCCCCGGGGCACGCAGAGGGAAGAGGGCCAGGTGATGACGGAGGTGGAGACGAGTGAGGGAGCTGCCGGAGAAGCCCGTGAGCGCTCTCTGGTTTTGCGACTGAAGAGCGGCCTGGCTGGGGGACCAGCCTCCTGGGCCCGGCAGTGGCTGAGCTCCATGGCAGGCTCAGTTCCTGCTGGAGCCCCAGCTTTGGGGAGCACGAGATGAAATAGTTTTTAACAGGGCTTCAGGCTCCGAACAGTTGTTAAGGAGACGTTGTCCTGCATCCTCACTTTTATTTCCAAGGTCCGCACCTACCCTGGAGGTGGAGGGGTGGTGACCGGCGGGTCACAGAAGTGGAGGAGGCTCGGAGCACAAAGGATCTAACCGCGTGCTGAGGATGGCAGGCCCAGCGCTCACCTCAGACGTCCCTGCTCCTCCAGCGTGGATTTTTTTAATGAAAATTCAATTCCCAACAGAAAACAGCTCCCGACATCCAACAGAGCAAAGGAAAACAACACAGGGAGCCGCTCATTAATGGGATTTTTAAAAGGTCACACAGGTCCACACTTCCTACGTTAAAGGGGCAGCACGCAAACGACCCGACAGCTGTGGTTATCTGCCAACAGCACTGGTTTGGGACTGGAAAGGGATGAGTTCTGTGTTTTTCATTTAATGCAAAATTGATTCTTGCTGCCCCATAACACAGCCTTTACTCTGTGGTGCTGGGTCCTGAAAGATTCTACCGCAATGAGTCAGAGCTCTGTCATTTTATCTTAATGCTGCTTCAGGGCCTTTTCCTAAACACCAGGACTGACTAGAAAGGTTCTCAAAATAAGAATTAAAAAAAAACACAGTTGAAGTCTAATACAATAGTGTATTTGTCTCGGGTGTGCAATATACGGTATTTTTCCATGTACAAGACGACCCCTACTTTTCTAATCCAACATTAAGAAATCAATACACAGGTCACTCCTGTGTATAACACGACCCCCAATTCTTGGTCTAACAATTTTAGACAAAAGAATCATCTTATACGTGGAAAAATACAGGAGATATTTGACATGTATATAGCTCACAATGTGGAAACGAGGGTTTTTAAAGCCCTCCACCCTCCACCCTCAGAGATTGCTACTGAAAGTGTCTTTTCATTTCCCCTTGAAATTGGCATTTTTCTCGACATTCCTTGTAGACAGTGGAGACCAAAAGCTCTAACAAAGACCCCTCCGCTGGCTGGGCACTAGCATGGCCTGTCCTTTGTCTGGGGGCTTTAGGAAAACCGTGCACTCCTTAGATCAGACCACCGTTCTGGGAGAGATGTATGGCTTAGGAAGTTGGGTCCTTATTGGTGAATAAATCTTAATCCGGTTTGTTGGCTAATTACGCCCGTGGGAAGGTAGTTTGGCAGGGCCGCCGAGCAGGAAGGATTAAGCTCCCCCCCGTCTCCGGTGGCACAGGGTTAAGCTCTGGGTCTGTAATGACTGAGTAATGAGACCCGCTCTCTGCGGTCCCCGGGCATCCATCGATCAGGGTCCCCTTCTGCCGAGTTTGCCAGAAGTGGGCCCAGCAGTTAATTATGGGAAAGGTCAAAGGTCATGCAAAACCAACACAAACCTATATCCTTTTCCATTCCTAACTGCACACAATGGCCATGGCTCAGCTCAGCCGGCCCAACCCCTGATCCAAGAGAACCACGGGGTCTGAGCTGCTGGATGACCTCTCCCAGAGGCCCTTGCAGCTTCGGGCCATCACGCGTTAGCTCACGCTGTCCCCGCTGCCCGGGGCTCCTCCTCCTTCACAGACACCTCCGGGCTTCTGCAGGCTGAGCCCCGGAATCACCTTCTCCCTGAATCTTTTGCTGACCCCCTGGCAGGCATGCCTCCTCCTCACCCTCTGGGACCTACAGCCCCCTCGACAGACATTATGGTCACTCTTGCTTGCTCTGTACGTGTCCTTGAAGGCTGTGTGTTTCATGGGCAAGAACCATCCGTGTCTGTTCAGTTTAAGCCTCAGAAGTAACCAAACATACTCAATACAAGTCTGCTCAGCACCAAACATGTGCGCAGTCGTCTTGACCACGGCCTCCTCTGACTGACCCCACGGCGTATACGGTGGTCTTCAGGTCATCACGTATGACCACCCAGAGAAAAGGGCCCCAACATCTTTATCTTACAGCGGAGAAACCAAGGCTCAGCGATGTTACCTGCCCTGCCCAAGATCCCACGGCTGAGACCAGTGGAGCCAGACCACCTGATTGTCTCAGTCACAAGGCCCACGTATCGTAGGAGGCCGTTTATAGGAAGTCTCCAGAAAAGTCAAATCTATTGAGACAGGAAGTAGACTAGTGGTTTCCTGGGCCTGGGGGCAGGGGTGGGGCCCTTTGGGCGGCTGGAGAGTGATGGTAGGGGGTGCGGTGTTTCTTTTGGGGGTGATAAAAAGCTTCTAGAATTGATTCTGGTGATGGATACACAACTCTGTAAGAGGCACTGAACTGTACACTTTAAATGGGTGAATTGCTGGAATGGGAATTCCATCTCAATAAAGACGTTTAAAATGTTTTTTCAGTGAGGGCTGCCAGTGCCCTTATCCGCAGTACTGGCTGGGTCTCTGGGGACTTCGCCTGGGTACAGGGAAAGCACAAGGGTGTTTACTTTGAACTGACCTCAAATGCCACCTGCCCAGTGTGGGCTCACAGTGGGCTCTGTGGCTCCCAAGCACCCGGCAGGACTTGCCTACCAACCCCAAAGGACCAGTTAATGACGCCTTTGCTCCCTCAGAAGCTCCCTGAACCCCTCTCTGGGGGCGGCTCCCAGGCCCTGGCATTGGGCCTATTGGATACGAAAGCAACGGGTCACGGGAAAGCTGACCTGCTAGAATGTTTGAGATGGAGGTGGGGACGGGGGAGCCCAGGGGCCTGCCAGCCTGGAGTCGAGGCCCCCACTGTCCCCCACCATTACAGGCATGGTCACTCTTTAGTCCCCTTAGTAAAAGGCAGGGGAGAGGCCCTAGACCCCCAAACTGCAGGCTCTGAGGGGCTGCTCTACAGGCCCCACCTCCTGTGACCTCAGCAGAAGAACCATCGGAACCGAGCTGTTCAGAGAGCCTGAGCCACCGCCTGGAATGGGCCAGCCGGGACCCTAGAGCTGCTCTCAGGCACCCGCTGGACTTTATGAAGAGGTAGCTGAGTCCAAGCTGAGAGCGGAGGAGCTAATCTTAGCAGGTCAGCGGCTGACAACAATTTGAACCCAAGACCCTCAGCCCTGGCTCCTGCCCCTAACCTGACAGCAGTGAGGCCTGGGCGGGCCTGTGCCGTTCCGTTTCATTCTCTCTCCAAGTCCCTAAGTGGTGTTTCTCCCCAGCAGGAGTAACAGTAGGGGCAGTGACGGCTCTCCACCTGGCACCATAATGGCAGGAGGCTCAGCCCCCACTACAGCCCACGCAAGGGGGGCTTAGCTTCCCTCATCCTAGAAAAAGAAACGGAGGCTCAGAGGGCTTCGGGCACTTGCCCCAGGCCCCCCAGCTAGGAAGCAGAAAAGCCAGTACTGGGACTCAGGCAGGCTGGTTCCAGATGCCACCCTCCTAACACTGTCACCAGCACGTGGCAAACGCCCCACATCTCGGTGACTGAGGGAGCCAGGGCCCAGGTCCTTGCTGAGGGTCAAGCCCCCTCCTTGCTTCTGCCCTCTTGTACCAACACCTTCCCCAGGCTGGCCCCCGGCCCTTGGCCCAGACCCTGGGTCTAGAGAGGGAGAATAACCCAGACACAGGTAATAAACACATCTCATCCGGGGACAGCCTCCCGCAGGTCTGCCTGTGGGGCTGCCCAGGGGAAGGCACAGGCAGCTAGCAGTTCAACTGGAACCCACGTGCCACCCCCAGGACCTGACCCGGCACTGAGCACCCCGAAGAAGGAGCTGCCCACCACGGGGGTTCAAACGGGCCTGGCCCCAGCCCTGAACTTTGCAGTCAACATACAAGGACCCAAGAGGTCCACAGACCTGCCCATGTCTAGACAGGTCAGAGCTAGACCTGTCTAGCTCTGCTCCCCTCAACATAAGGGCCAGGAGCCCCAGACACAAGGCACGGCGGCTCCGGGAGGAGCAGGGCATCTTGGAGACGGAGGGAGCAGAGCATGATCAACACCAGCCCCATTATTAACCAGGCTGAACGCCCACGCTGGCGGCTGGGGTTTAAACTCTCTCCTCCCAGGGGCTGCAGCCCTGGCCCATCTGGAGGACCCCCTCAGGGCACCCTCCGAGACCCCCTGACCTTGCCGGCACACACAAGCCCTCCGGCCCTCTTTGTCTCAAGGCCTTGGGGGAAGGCCGTCATCCATTTCAGTAGCATTCAAAGGCCAACAGCCCGCAGTTTATTTTCTTAGAAATAATGGTTTTTTCTGGTTAGCATTCCTCAGATGGAAAAACAAATACAGCCACTGTAATAAGAAGCGGCCAAGAGGAGGCGAGAGAGCTGGGAGGGGTGGGGAGGGGCCCGCGGCCTGGGGGCTTGGGGATGGGGGGGTGTGGGAGGTGGGGCAGAAACCCTGGAGCCCTAAGAGGGATTGAGAGGAAAAAAGGAAGTCTAACACGCAGGCTCTGGTGGGGCCTTAACACGCTCTCGCGTACAACCGGACGGCTTTCCCTATGCCAACCGGTGCCCAAGTGTGCGTTCCGTGAGGCAGGTGCCCTGGCTGCCCACGGATGACAGGCTGACCAGCCTGCATGGGTGAGGAAGTCTCCTCGGGAAGCTGAATGTTCTGAGTCTTGCTACGGACGCCTCCCGGGACCGTCAGAGCTGGAGGGAACATCTGACACCCGCTGCCTCTCTGCTTTCCTACCTTGGCCCCCTGATGTCAGACCAGGGAGCCCCTCTTCATTTCTTCTCTACAGAGAAACTCACGCGCTCTCAGCTGCCTGCACTGCGTCGGGTCTGTGAGTCCGGCCGGGTCTGTGAGTCCGTTGCTGCGCTTTCCACACCCTGTATGGTCCGATCTCCCCACTAACTAGTGAGGTCAGGAACGCGCGTCTGGGCTCCAGCCTGGGGCACACATTTTACAGATGGGTAAACCGAGGCTCAGGGAGGCGAACCTGCCTCCCGCACTTCAAGGCCACTAGGATGAACTTTCCGTTGTTCCTTCTAAAAACAAGCCTGGGCTCTGAGAAGCCCGAACTCCGTGGCAGGGCTGGTACCAGCTGCGACCTACTTGCTAGCTGGGAGCAGCGTGGAGTTTGAAGTCGCCTCCAGTGTCTTCCTGCCCGCTGGTCTGCTGGCCGTGAGCTCTTTCATCTCCGGCAGGGCACCCGTTTAGCCTGCATAATTGCACATTTTATGAAGAAGAATCCCCCCCACCAGCCTACCTCCTACTGCCTTTCCTGACCTCCCAAAAAGCAGAAGTTTATCTGGAGTTTCAATAAAATGTGTAATAACGATGATGAAAGTGATTTAATAAGGTCATAGACCTGACTCCCTAAGAAGGCCAATTGGTTTGCACATTTTGTTTTTTTCTTTTTTCTGATGTTAGACTAAATGGATCTTGGGTGTGTTATTAGGAGTTTTGTTAAAACACTTAATGGCTTGCCCTGTAATCTACCTAACTTCAGTGACTGACAAGTAGACCCTGGGGATATAAAAATCAGGAAGTGACTATTTACATTCATTACACACATGCTAATTTTGTGATCTCCCACGCTCATGAGGTTGTCATTTTTTTCCTTTTCACAAGAAAAGGGGAAAATAATAATATATTTGACATACTGTGGCCAAAACAAAAATTTATTTCCCCCAAGAGTTTTAATTATAGTATTTTGGAGAAGGCCCGAGTTGGAACTTGCAAGTGGAATAAACCACTGGAATAAATGGTCTAAAAAATTAAGTACACATAGAAGGAGTGCTGTGAGCGCTGGTTCAGACTAAACAGTGATTATCCAGAGGGTCTTAGTTATTTAAACAAGCCATTTGAGGGCATTTGCTCCTCGTTTGGGGCCTGGTCCTCATTATAAACAAGAGCTTTTAATTAAGATTAGTAAGGCTCAATTCAAGCTATAATTTGGTCCTTTTCCTTACCCAATGTCTATGAAAACAAAGCAATTAAGGTTAAATGAGTTGAGCATTTAAAAGGGATGAAATGCCCCCTCCTCACTCCTCTGGCCTGCCCCCTCCTCACCCGCAGCCTGCCCCCGGCAGAACCAGCACAAACAGACACGATTAATTCAGACCAGGAGGCCAGTGCAGAGCTGGCCCTGGCACCTCCCTAAAGGCCCATGCACAAGGGGTTCTGGTGAATCGGGCATGCATAGACTTAGCTAAATGAAAAGGAGCAGGGGATAGAGCGTATGCAAAGGCCCTGGGGTAGAAAAGAGCTAGCACATTTGAAGAACTAAAAAAAAAAACAGTGAAGCTGGGGTTGGTTAGGGAGAGTAGGATACAGAATGGCCGCAGCTCATCCTCCATCCTACTTGGGCTAAGCCTGAGAGATGCCATCTCCAAGTTATAGGACAGGTGACATTCTTCAAGCCTCTCATAGTCAGAAGGCCTGGCTCAGGTGAGCTGGCAGCAGCAAGAAGGGCGGGGGAGGGTGTGAGCACAGGAAAGGGACCCCATAGCTAAGGAACTCCTCCCACTTTGCTCACACAGGCGGGCGGGGTCTGGCCTGCGGCTGGGACCCCATGGCTGAGTGGGGTTGGGATCCAGGTCCTGCCACTTCTCAGCTGGGTGACCTGGCTCAAGGCTGACCTCCCTGGGCCCAGTTTCCCCAACCTAACTGCACCTCTGGTCCACGCCCAATCTCCTTGGGTGAGTCCCTTCCCCTCTCGGACCTCAGTTTCCTCATCTGAAAACCTTCAGAGTTTGAGGAGCTCTGGGAGGCCTTTCCGGGTATCCCCAGGATCAATAATAGTCACTCACTGTCCACGGACACGAGCTCTGGGCCGAGCCCTGAGTGAAGTCACACAGGTCATCGCAACCCAGTGTGACAGGTGCTCCGAAGAGGATGCTCACAGGTGACAGACAGCTGGACTGTCAGGAGATGCAGGGACACCTCATGAAGGAGGTGACCTCTGGGACCCGACCATCCACCTTTCACTCAGCAGATGTCTTTCAAGCCCTGTGCCAGCTCTGCTGCTGAGTTCCAGGGGTCACAGACCCTGCCCACGAGGGGCCCACGTTGCAGGAGGAGACACAGCAAACATAAATACACGGTGACATGGGCCAGAACAGAGAAGTGCATGGGTCTGGGGAGGGAAGGCCACAGCACAGGACCCACTCTGGACACTTTTCAAAGTTCCTTCCAAGTCTGCACATCAATGAGTTTACCTCAAGCTACCGCAGATTCGGTCATGGCGTGAATCCTCACGAAGACACCGATTTCCCCTCAGCCTGGCTCAGGGCCTTTCCCAATAGTCGGGGGCGCCTCAGTCTGGTTGCAGCAAGCCTGCTGTTGGTGTTAAGCTGACCACGTGGGCCCTGGGCCGCTCCCGGATACGAGTGACTGCGTATGTGGAGGCCCTGTCACCATGTGCGCTGGCCACACGGCAAGGTGGCCTTGAAGGTGTGGTCAGAAACCACCCCCGGAACAGGGGCTGGGCTGCCTCAGGGTTTTCACAAGCAGTAGGAGTTTCAGGGTGACAGGGTTAAGGGTGTAAGAGGCTCAGTCAGCCCCCAAAAGGGCTTCCCACAAGTTGGATGCGTTTCCTGTGAACTAGGGAGAGTGTGGGAGCCACGTGCTCTGGGCGTCTGCGGAGAATCTGCCCTCTGTGCCTATCACAGTTAACAGTAGGACAGGGGTTGGAGGCGACCCCAAGACTCCAACCCCACACCAGCTCAGGACCTGCAGACAAAGGGGCCCAGGGAGGGAAGGCAGGTGTCATGGGCGAGGCCGTCTGGGGTGCGGTGATGGGTTATTGTCTGCTGGGGGAGAAGTGGTGGCCTAGCTGCTATCCCTGGGGTAGGGGATGGGCATCGGGCATGGCGCATGTCTGTACGTCTCTGGGGGGGGGTATGTACACATGCATATGATTCATCTGAATCGTCAGCGAGCCAGGATGCCACCATTCCCAGTCATTTCAGATCCTGGGAGTTGACCGGAAAAGACAAAGCCACACCCACATACTGAACAACACTAGGATCATTACGATTGTCATGGTATCCTCAACATCATCATGGTGTTGATCACTGTCAATGGCATCATCAACGCCACCATCACTGCCATCATCGAGACCCACGTCTTCATCTTGTCACTGTCATTCTCGACCTCACCATCCATGCCATCAGCATCTTCATCGTCACCATCCATGCCATCAGCTAATGCTTACAGAGTGTGTCCTATAGGCCAGGCCATGCTCAAACGCTTCATGCGCACTGGCTCACGTATCCCTCACACTATCTCTATGAAATAGGTACTTTTATTACGTCTGTGATACAGGCAGACACGGGTTATGGAGCGTGTCCAAGCTGCCCAGGCAGGATTTGAACCCTAGCAGTCTGGCTCCTGCTTTACTCACTGGGAATCTCGTTCCCTCTCCTGAGAACAGGGAGCCCAGAGAGCAACAGCCGCGGCAGGAAAGCAGTGTGGAGGGGTGGGCCCCCCAGACCCGGGCTCTCGTCCCAACCCAGGAGACCCCTGCCCTGCCCCGGACCACCCCTGCATGGGGCCCACCAGCTGCTTAGCTTTCAAAGCCTCCAGAAGTCTCCGTGGGGTCCGCCTGGGGCAGCCATGGGGGGTGTGATAGCTTTGGGTGGACACTTCAGCAGGCTCCATCAATTCTGACTGCAGGCGGGTCCCCAGGGGTGACAACACCTCAGTGCAAATGTCACAGTGTCCCTCAGGTCCCCAGAACCCACGCCAGAGCTCACCCACAGCGGGGACTGGCTTCTGCTGGCATTGCATGCGTCAGGTGGCAACCACAGCTCTGCCTCTGGAGCGAGGGGCCCAAGGGCGTCCTCCAGTCCGCTCCTCACCGTCACTTTCCATCCTGTTAATACGGTGACTCAACAGGTGCTAACTGACCCCTCGCACGGTCCTCGCCCGTTTACTAAGAACTCCCACTGATACATCATTTCAGCTCCTGCAGCCCAGCCCAGACCGATGGACAAGGCTGAACCGTAACTGTCGCCTCTGAGCTGAGCGGCCCTGAGTGATTTTTTTCAAATGTCTTCGCCATTCATGTCATTTGAGCTTTGAACCGCTGTGAGAGGTGGTGAGAGCAGAAGGAGATGATGACGGTGCCGGTAATGGTAGCATCATCTGTACTGTGAGCACGTACTATGCGCCGAGCGCCTCCCGTGAACCAGGCTGCGTGGAGGCGGGTCCCAGCACGGCATCTCATTCGCTCCTCAGGACCACCTGCGGGGTGTGTGGCGGGGGCGGGGATATCTTGGGCCCATAGACCCAAAGGAGAAACTGAGGCTCAGGAGGACAATGATGACCCAACCTTTCACGTTGGACGTGGGCAGCAACCCAGGGCCAGGCACCCCACCCCCGTTGCCTTCTCTCACGAGACGGGGTCAAAATGGCCCCATGGCGAGAAGGAGCCCTCAGGGACCCAGCGCTGGGCCAGCACGTCCCAGGCCGCTCTCACATCCCCTCTGCCGGCACCTCACAGGCGGCGTAGCTAACGGGAACGCCAGTCTGGGCAGACTACACGTTTTCTGCACACCTGTGCCAGTGCCCGCCCTGCCCCAGGGGACGGGAACACAGGACCAAACAGGACGGGTTCCCTGCACCCAAGGAGCTCACTGCGAGCCCGAGTCTGACAGCTTCAGTGCGGCGGCCCCCACACCACGCCCATGGCAGACCCTCGATAAATGAGCACAGAGTTTAGTGGGGATCCAGACCCGCAATTGCAAGGCCGTCCGCAGTGCTACGATGGAGGGTCGCCCAGGGGCTTCTGGGAGCAGCTGTATGTGGGGTGGGGGGGGGGGGTGAAGCTATCAGGGAAGGCCTCCCAGAGGAGGCAACTCGAAAGCATGATTAGGAATTAGCCACGAAGGGTGGAATCCGAGCTCCAGGCAGGGAAATCCCTGAGCTGGGACCGGAAACCCGGACCGGCCGGCTGTGTGGAGGTGTGTCCAGGACGCAGTGCTGTCCGGCGTCTCAGGAGGTGGGGGGCAGAGGCCCGAGCCGGGCTGGGGGGCTGCGGAGGCCCCCGGCAGCTCCGGAGGCACAGTCACAGGCCTCCTCCTCTGATCCCCATGCTCAGGACGTCAGGACCTGAGCAGCCAGCCAGTGTGTGTCACACCCGGGCTCAGGCAGAGAGGAGAGGTACGGCTGGACTGAAGGACACCAGGAGACAAAGCGTGGGCCCCATGGGCAGAGGCCAGAGGGAGGGGACCTCCGGAGCTGGGCTGGAGGAGAACAGAGATGGGGGTCACCCTCGGCCCTTCCCTGCCAGAGCACTGAGCCTGAAGGGGCTGGAAGGCAGAGGGTCAGAGAACGGCCACATAGAGCCACACACGAGCCACTTGGAATCACTGAGCCTTGCCAGCTCCGGGCCAGCAGCCGGGCCAGCTTGTCATGGGCTTGGTGCTGACATCCGCTCTAGCTGCCTGCAGCCTGGCCTCCTTCCAGGTCTGTGGGTAGACGCCAGCTCCCTCCTCAGGATCCTGGGCCCCAAGCAAAGCCAGGGCGTGGCCAGGCCGGGGCCGGATCCAGGCCCCTGTCATCTGCTGAGCACACTCAGCCTTAAGTCGATGCCCAACAAATGAGATGGATAAACACGTCAGCATCCCAGGGAGGCGTAGCTGCCGCTCCTGCGAAGCCCCAGCCCCAGTGAGGCCTTCCACAGAAGGGACAGGCACCCATCTTGTTCTCACGGGGCGCTTTTCTACCACAAGGCTCCCGTTTGAAAAAGTAAGGGGCAGCGTTCAGGGAGAAGAAAAGGTGTCAAGAGCCTGGGTGTGGAAACTGAGACCCGGGTGTGAAGACAGGACATCCCGCTGCGAAACCCGGGGCCCTGCCGAAGATGCGTCGCCTCTGTGAGCCTTAGTTTCCCTTATTTGTGATGTAGGGACAGACGGACAGGATTTAGACCAATGCCTGTCACCCAGGGGTGCACACCAGTCATGTGCTATTTCCAGTTCCCTGAGACCCTGCGGAGTCAGAAGGGCCACACGATCCCCAGGCAAACGCTCCCAAAGCTCCCGTCCCGTTTGGAGAGATCCGGCATCTGGAGCCACAAACGGCAAGGCTGCTGGTCTCTGGCTGACTGTCAGCCTGCTGGCTGGGGCGGGGAGGTAGTTTCTAGTGCCAGACGGGCAAACCAGCACCCCGGGTGCAGAGAAGGAAGCAGGAGAGAGACTCCGGGTGCAGAGAAGGAAGGTGGGAAGCACAGATGCAGCCGGCTCTGCCTCAGCTCTTGCCCCTGAGCCAGCCCCCCACACCCCACACACTGTGGCGGCTGCTGAGCCCGCCCTTCGAAGCTCCAGGCCACACAGGGTGGTTTCAGATTTGCAGTTAGGGACCTTGGGGGTAACACCCCAGGCTTTCCTTGACCCCGTACAACCCAGTCGGGGACAGATGGACAAATACATCATTCAAGGCTTCACCGCAAACCCGTGAATCCGGGTTAGGCATCCTATGACGCCACCCCGGGGAAGCAGGCCGTGCACCCGGGAAGCCGGCAGCCTCCCTCCCGAGGCTGGGAGAGGCCTGGGCCGCGGTGGCACGCATGGCATGGGGGACTTGGCAGCTGCAGGGTGTGGCCAGGAGGGCTGGGCGGGGCTCACCTTCACATTGCCGGCCTTCCCCCTTGTAGCCTGGCTTGCACATACATTTGTAGGACTTGGGTGTGTTCTGGCAGATGGCATCGATGTGGCAGTCATCTGTGCCCTCTGAGCACTCATCCACGTCGACCGCCCCTGTGGGTTGGGGGGGAAACACGGGTGAGGTGTGGCCCAGGAAGAAGCAGAGGTGGGCAGGGAGCTCCTGCTGTCTGTCTCCTGCCCTTCCACCCATCACTGGGGCAATTAAATGTAATGGCAGCGGTCACGTGACAATCTGGTGTGACAAGTGGTGACTGGTAGCCTCTTCGGGGCCATTCTGTGCCAGGCTAACAAAATGCTAGGTTTCACTATTTTCACAGCAACCCACTAAGTCAATCTATCATGCCCACTAAAAAGGTGAGAAGACTGAGGCTTAGGAGCACAGCGAGAACAAGTCTCTCTCTTCGTGGCTTGCTCTCCCCACAAGTACTGCTCTACTCCCTCACCCTCCCTCTCTTTACTCCGAAGTTTACAGCTCGAAGGATCCTTGAAGGAATTTAAGCCCATCCCCTTTGGGTTATAGATGGGGAAACTGAGGCTAGCATGGAGCAGGGAGCCAAGCCAGGAGGCCCATGCAGGTGATCCGAACATGGGATCCCACCCAGCCCCTAGGCTGTGCCAATACAGGATTCTGCATGTGGCTTGCACATCCCGAGCAGAACCATACCCTCAATGGGGCTAAGCGGCTCATGCGTGGTCCTGACCTCTCCATCCTTTCTCGTAGGTGTGAACCTGGTTCCCAACTACCAAAGTCAAGTTCAATCTAGGTTCCGTGGGCTCCTGGCACTCCTCTCCTCCCACCCCAACACACACATACACAACTTCAGCCTGGAACAGCTGTCAGGCAAAATAATGTAAAACTGACTTGTATATGTGTGCATACACCCAATGCACACACACACATGTGCACACACACACACACAGCTCAGACAGGGAGAGGACCCTCAGGCCAGAGGACCCTTAACGATAATCTAGGCTACAGATGGGGAAACTGAGGCCCAGGGTGGCATGTTGTAGGTTGGTAGCTCCTTAGTGGCAGAGACTGGAGCTCAGGCCCAGAGCTGGTCTCCATGCTGTGTTACTTCCAGCGAGCTACGAACGCCATACAGATGGAGGACAGACACGCGGAAGGACACCAGGAGGGCAGCATGAGGAGCTCTCTGCAGCCAGTCACCCAGGGGCAAGCCCGGGGAAGTTCTGGAATGTCCTCCTGTCTCCATGCCTTCGGCCTCTCCATAGACTGTCTGGTCCTCAAGAACATGCACTCTGAACTCCGCCCCTGGCTGGTTTCAGGGTTCTAAATGTGCATGGGGGGGCTCTCTAAGAGAACCAGTGCTCCTCTGGGGGCTCCCCCTCTCTGGCCCTAGTCCCCCAAAGGAAGAGAGGATCCAAAAAGAAACAGAGTGGCCTTTCTGAGGCATGCACATGCACACACATACGTGCACGTACACGCATGTACCTGTGCACACACATGACAGGGAGCGTCACTTTTCAGGGTGGTTGTATCTGCTCAGGTTAGCAGCCCATCCTCTACAGCTGCCCAAGGGAAGGAGGAATGGGGGCCATCAGGGGTCCAGGGACCTGGGCCCAGCAGGGACATCCCCTTCTGGGGAAGTAAGGACAGGGAGGCGCCCTGTGCAGAGGTGGCACAGCCTCAAAGGCAGGAAGCCAGAGGCCAGAGGGCCCATCGGCATCCTTTCAGCAGGAGGCCTGGGGCCGCTTCTGAGACAGGACCAGCAGGGAAAACGGGCCGCGGATCTGGCTCTTCCCACTTCCCCAGGGTCAATGCACAGGAATGGGGGGGGGACTGGCTAGGGCTCTGGAACCCCTTGCACCCCTACCCCCAATCGCCCACCTGGGTAGGTGTCCTCCTGAGGAAGGATATGAATGAATGTTAGCCAAAGGGCGGTGGCAGCATCTCCCAAGACACCTTTGAAATGTCTCTAGGTGGGGGCTGGGGAGAGGAGCCACAGACCATTTGTTCCTTTGGACTCCCCTGCCCCCCATGGCCTGGCCTGGGGACTTCCTCCCCTGGGCCGCCCAGCCCTCCCATCTCAGGATTTGAGATTGGTTTGTCTCACAGCACAAGGCTTCCATGGGCTGGGGGTTGTGGGTGGAGACAGACACAGAGGCGAGACAGAGAGGTGGGGGGAGGCACATACAGGAACAATCAAACAGGGTGGAAGGACCCCAAAGTCCGGGAGAGACACCCAGAGGCACGTGAGGGTAGGGGCAGCAGCGCCCGGCTTGGGGGGCCGTGAAAACCCCACTCAGCTCCAACTGTGGAGTAGCTGGAGGGCGATCTGGCATCCCCACTCAGAGCGTGACTCCCAGGGACAGAGTCCCGTGAGAGCAGGATGCCCAGGGAAAGCCAAGGCGAACCGCCGGCCCCTGACCTTCCCCACCAGGGAGGGAAAGGCGTGGGAGGACCCACAGAGACTTGAGCTTTGTGGGCCAGCAGGAGGGGAAGGGGCTGGAGTGCTCGCTCCCTGTGAAATCCCAGGGGGCCCGCACCCCGCCTTGGCTGCCTCTCAGCCGGGCCAGAGGCCTGGAACCACCTCAGTGTCTCAGGCTTCCCTCCCGCTGCGGGACCCCCCTTCCCATCACCGCGTCCCCTGTCTGGTCTCCTTCCCTCTGTGCCGGTCATCTCCCATCCTCCTGTCTGTCCATCTGTCCATCGCTTTCCAGCCATCTCCATCCTCTCTTTCCCTGTTTTGGCCCCCGCCCCGGCCCCCCTAGCCGCACCCGGGCCCTCCTGTGCCCCTCTCCGCCTCTCTCCTGCCTTCCTGTCCCTGAGTCCGTCCCTCCCTCCCTCTTTTCATCTGTCTGCCTCTTTCTCCCTCCCGTCTTGGGGTATCTTCCCCGCTCTTCCATGTCGGTCTTCCTCTGGGTTTCTTGCGTCCTTTTGTGTGTTCCCTCTGTGCCTCCTTTTCTGTCCGTCTGTCCCTCCACCCACCACCCCCTTCCTCTCCGAGCCCGTTTTCTTCCCCTTGGTCCCCTCCTCCCCGTCTGCACCCGGAGCCTCGGCCCGCCCGCGCCCCTCTCTCTTGGGGGAGCGCCCGTCTGACTCTGGGGTCTCCACTCCCTCCCGCCTTCGGTGCGCGCCGGGCCCCCCTGGGCCGGCCGGCGCGCCCTCTGTCTTCCTCCCGCCCTCGAGCTCCTCCTCCCCGGGGGCCTGGGCCATCCCGCCCCGCAGGGGCCCGACGGGCTCCCGGAGCCCCGGAGCCGCCCGCGCTGCGGGCCGGGGGCGCCCCGCGCGGGTCCCAGAAGTTACTTGGCCAGGCGGCGGGCCAGGGCACGGAACCGCCACGACCCGCGCAGCGCCCGGGGGCTGCCCGGGACCCCGCGCCCCGCGCCCCCCGGGTCGGGCTCACTTACCTGGGAGCCCGCTGCCCTCCGCCAGCCAGGCGCGCGCGCCCAGGGCCAGCAGCAGGCACACGTGCCAGCGCACGGCCGCCGCGCCCATGCTCGCTGCCGGGGCCGGGCCGGGCGTGCGGATGAGCGGGGCGCGGGGCGTCCCCCGACCGGCCGCTCGGCGAGCGCTCCTGGCTGCTGCGCCGCCGCCCGGGCTCCCCGCCACCAAGCCGGCGCGGCTGACGAGCTGACAGCCGCGCGCTCATTGGCCCGCGGCCGTGGGGGGCGGGCCGCCGCTCACGGCTGGCCAATGGGCGCACGCTGCCCAGCCAGGGGGGGAAGTGGGTGGGCTCGGCGTCCGGGCCACCCCCTCCCCCAGGGCGGGCGGCAGGTGGGGGCCTGGGGCGCTCGGGCCGCGGGGTGCACGGTCTTGGCCAGGCTGGGGCTTAACTGGGAAGCTGCTTCCTCCCCCTTCTCCGTTCTGCCCCCTTCCCCCTCAGCCCCCATTGTGGAGGGTGGAGCACCCCCACCCAGGGGGGAGGAAGTGGGGGGCGGCCAACTGGACCTCGGAGGTCGAGAAAGGGCCGGAGGCATCACTGATAATGAAAGAAACATAAATGCACAAAGCAGGTATATTCACCCACTTGGTTCATGTTTATTGAGCAGCTACTATGTGTCAAGCTCTGGCAATGCAACGGCGAAGTAGCCAGACAGGGCAAACGCATCAAGATCGTTTTAAAATTTCTATTCAAAACAAATAAAATTTTACCATTCTCCAAAGGCCGGTGGCCTGTAAGTGAGCTTGTCATAGGACAGCTGCAAAATGCATGTCGGGCAGGGGCACCGGGTAAGCTCCGTGTGAGAAAATAACCACTTTGCAATCAGTCAGTGGGGGCCCGCATGGCCCATCTGTGGGGGTGACCTCCCAGCCAGCAGATTGATGCCCTGAGAAACCAGGCCCAGGGCTGCCTTAGAGACAGACTAGGGCCGGGTGTGGGTGGGGTGGGGTCAGGAGGCATAATGAGGTCATTTGACCCAAGAACTGCTGGGGTCTACACCTGACGCCTGTTGGCCTTTGGGGCCTGGATCTGAGACCCCCACCGCGAGGCGGGCCTGGAAATAAATGGCCCCTCTCAGCTGGAGTCTGGACGCTTTAAGGGAAAAGAGTTCAGCAAACGCCCAGCTCCTTGACAACCACCAATAAGAGCTCCTTTTTTCCTACTCAACTCAAAGGCCAGACTTTCCTGCCTCTTTTTGTCCCCTCTGCTCGCTGCAGTCGGTGCCTCGCTTCCCTCTCCACACCAGCTCCCTTCCCTGCCCCCAACGCACACACACACACACAGATATGCAGATGCATGTTCTCTCACACACGTTCACATACTTCCTATGGCCTCAAACCAGCAACTCTCATACAGACACACATTTACACACACACACACACACACTCTGTACACAGCCTCACACAACCTTCTGCAGCCCTGGAAAGTTAAATCTGTGTCCCCTTGTGATTTCATGTCACCAACAGCTTGTCGCACTAGCCTGGTGGCTGAGGCAAGGGGTCCCCCATATGGGGGGGCGAGGAAGGGCCAGCCACAGCTGTCCTGGAAGCAGAGGGCAAGCACGCACTGCACTTTCGCCTCCAGTAAGCCGTACCCTCCCCCTCACTCCAGACATTTCCTTCTGCGCAGCGGCTCCTGGCCGGTGGCTTAAATTGGGAAACTCCATCATCAGGATTTATTTGGTGTGGCTTCGGGTTTCTAGGGGCGAAAGCTCCCCCAGAACCACATGTTGTCTTGGGCATTAGGTAACAGGGCAAGAAGTGAGTTTGGGGGCAGGAGGTCCTTTCAGGGGGCTCTAACCAACTAGAAACACTGTCCTTCGATGTGCCTGTTCAGCAGGGACCCCCACCCTGGCCCAGTATCCCCCAAGCTTGTTGGCAGTAGGGAAACCTTCTTTAAGGCTCTGTCCCTCCCAAATTCAGGAAGCAATGGAAGCGGGGTGATGGCCTGTTAGAATGTGGACCCCTTGCCGTCTGGGGGCAGCTCTCACTCATCCCTGTTGGCTGGAAAGGTATGCGGATAGGAAATGTTCCTCCTGAAAAGGAAATCGTGATCTGTGCAGGGGAGCTGAGGGGCAGGGGAGGAGGGCGGTCCAGGAGACACATTTGTAAGCCTCCCAACCCCACACTGAAGGAGGTGGTCACTTCGGCCCTAGAGGCAGCCAGGGAGGCCTCCCGGGGCACGTGACCCTAGAATTGGGCTCCGTGTATGAGGAGGCAGTTGTCCTCATGGACAAGAAGGTGCCATGGTTCACAGGAGAAGGTGAGAGCTGAGGAGCGAATGTTCTCGGAGAACCTCATACACTGTAAAGCGGCGGACACCATGGAGGGCCGCTCACAGGGACTGTGGCATCTGTGCCGGTGGGCTGGGCTGGCGGGTACCCGTACACCTGGAGGGGCACCTTGCAGCCTCTGAAATCTGAGCTGGGAGAGTGGAGGCCTAGGAATGAATTGGACAGTCACTTTGGGAGGGGACACTCCATGGCTCCTTGTCACAGGCACTCCATGTCCACCCCAGTGGTTAGCCCCATCCTCACCATAGACACCCCACTTTCATACTGCTGAGCCTGTGCCTGAAGGCCCCCCTCTTCCAGGAACTCCCCATTCTCTTTATCACAAAGCTCACTACTGCTCTTCCGCCTGCACCCCAACCCCCATTCCTGAGCAGGGTGCGGGGCCTCCTTGGGGCTCCCACAGATCCCAGAATTTCATCATCAGCGTCCAGCTGACCCTGGATTTCACGTCTGTCTCCTTCCAGACTAGGGGTTTTCCAAAGCGGGGCTCAGCTCCCAGATGAGACCTAAGAAATGATGGTTGAATGAATGAATGCATCAATGAATGAATGAATGAGTGAACAAAGAAATAGGAGAGGCACCACTTCATTGAGAGTGCATATTGCTCCAGGGAGTGGATTAAGATGCTTTGGCTATTTGATGGGATCGTGGGAAGTGAGTCCAGCTGCCCACCCTGGCTGACTACCTCCCTCCATCCTCTGTGCCCTGTGGGGAAGCCGGCTGGCAGGCAGGACCACGGGCCTCTGGGGCCCTTTGGCTCCCCCTGGTGACACTTCCCCAAAGTCAGAGGAGGAGGGGAGGGGAGAGGGGGTGAGCACCTCTCCCTCCCATGCACACACACAGCCTCGACTCTGCTGAGTCCAGTCCTCAGTGTAAGAACACCTGACTTTTTATAAGAGCATATTTCTTCAAGAATAATTCTTTTGTCTATTTGTGAAAGTTCTTTGAGAAAACACACTTCTCTGCAAGCACAAAATGTTGAGTTAAGCCTTGATCTCGATGATTTTGCAGGCTTTTGTCATCCTTTCTTATTAAAGGCGAACTTCCATAATATCTCTTTGTGTTGCACACTTCTTTAGACCCTCGAGGGTAATCTTTTCTGCAATCCCTTGGGCCCCAGAGGCCGGGCTTCTTGACTTAGGACCCCACCTATCAAGTGAGGATCCTGGTCCCCAGGACCCGGGACACATCCAGCTCAGGGTCCAGAGTCCTCTGAAATGACCCACCTGAGTTTCGGCTCTCAGTGTATTCTGACCTCTCCTGTCTCCTTCCCAAGGAGACGATAGTTACGGGTGTGGAGCGTCCCTGTGTGCCCAGCACTGTGGTCAGATGTCCTGTGCATTGCAACGTTTAGTCCTGAGAGGCAGAAACACCCCCATGCCCACTTTACATCTGAAAGAGACAGAGACTTGGGCCCCGAGCCTGGGACAAGGACAGAGCAAATAGCAGAGGTGGGGTTCGAACCCGGGTCTATGACTGCTGAAGACACACTCCTAATCATCCCTTTTTTTTTTTTTTTTAAAAGATTCATTTTATTGTTTTTGACAGAGACAGAGACAAAGAGAGACAGAGAGAAGGGGGAGGGCCCAGAGTCTCCATAGTTGTACATCATCAGTTTTCGACATGGTTGCATCCCACACAAATGGGCCGGGGGCCACACAGGGTGGGAAGTGGGCTGAGAACCTCCTGAATGGGAGGCATGCCCCCCCGAGCCAGGGGCTGAACCAGGGGGTGAGAACCAAACTGGGGGCCTCCCGCATGGGAAGCTCACTCCAGTTCAGCACATGGGTCCCTAAGGGCTGGGGCTGGGATTTGATCCTCGGTCCCCAGGGCTGCAAAGCGAGCGCGCGCTCGACCTGCTGAGCCATCCCGGCCTCCCCACTTGTTAATATAGCGCTTTCTAAGGCTCCAAGGGCATTAGGGAGTGCCTCGAGTCATGCCTCAAGGTTTACTGTTTTGGTTTCCATGCTGAGAACAGTGTTCTTTCTGTAGTGACCAGATAAACTGTAGCAGTTCACAATTCGTGAGGTTGATTTTGTGTTATGTTCTCTCCTCTTGCTTACAGGTCCAACATTCTTTTCCCATCCGGAAGGACAATACTTCACTTTAGGGGACTGGGCGGGATTGTGTAGAAGTAACAAGTGGGGAGGGGTGGGACACAGGCTCACCCCCACCCCTGGGCCGAGCAGTCTCCTCTGTGGAGCCTTGCAGGTCACCAGGCAAGTGCCCACCCATTGCCTCTGGGTGGACTTGTAAAATGACCTGCGCCCCAAGTTCACAGACACGTTGACATAACATAAAATTGACAATTTCAACCATTTGTAGTGGCATTCAATACATTACATTACCGTGCAACCATCACCACCATCCATTTCTAGAACTTTTTCATCATCCCAAACTGAGACTCTGTGCCCATTAAACAATGACTCCCCCTCCCCCCCTCCCCCCAGCCCCTGGCCACCGCCATTCATTCTACTTTCCGTCTCTTTGAATTTGGTACCTAGTGTAGGTGGGATCACGCAATATTGGTCCTTTTGTGTTTGGCGTATTTCACTTCACATAATTTGTGAATATGTATCAGAATTTTAGTCCTTTTTAAGGTTGACTGATATTTATTCCATGTATAGAGAAACATTTTGTTTCTCTATTCAACTTTGAATGGACGTTTAGGTTGTTTTCACCTTTTGACTCTTGGGAATAATGCTCTTATGAACATGGGTGTACAAACATTGGTTCAATTCTTTCGGCTACATACCTAGCAGTGGAATGGTTGAATCATTTGATAATTCTATGTTTAATTTTTGAGAAACTGCCGTACTGTTTTCCACAGTTGCTGCCCCCATTCAGTGAGTTTTGACAAATGCACTCGCCTATGTAATTTCCGCCGCACACAAGGTAGAGAACATTTACAGCACTCCCCAAATTTCCATTTGCCCTTCCTATCAGTTGCCCCAATCCCCTCTGACAATCACTGGTCTGATATCTTTGACCGTGGATTAGTTCTGCTTGTTCTAGAACTTTACACAAACATAATCATGCATAATAGTGCGCTCTTTAGTCTGACTTCTTTGGCTCAAAGCATGCTTTTCAAGTTTCATTCAGTACATACTGCCTTGCAATTTGTTTTCTCTCATTTTATTTAAAGATTTATTTTTATTGTTTTGACAGAGGGAGAGAGAGAGAGAGAGAGAGACAGAGAGACAGAGAGACAGAGAGACAGAGAGACAGAGAGAAGGGGGAGGGCCCAGAACTGTCTCCATAGTTGCACATCACTGGTTTTTCCACACAGTTTCACTCCACAGGTGGGTGCATAGATGCACAGGGCAGGAACTGGGCCGGGGTCTCACCCCAGTGAGAACCAAACTGGGGGCACTCCCCAGTTCAGCATAAGGGTCCGCAAGGGCCGGGGCTGGGATTTGATCCTCAATCCTTGGTCCCTGGGGCTGCAAAGCAAGTGATCAACCCATTGAGCCATCCTGGCTTCCCCTTTTATTTAAATTAATAAGCAAGAACTCTTCTTTTTAAAAGGTGGTTTTTAAATTAGCTAGGTAGTAGTCCATTGCAGGGAGTCACCATAATATATCTGAGCAGTCTAAACTGATTCTGACTTTTTTGCTGTTGTAAACGACACTGAGTGGGACTTCCTGGTACTTGGATCTTGGTTCACATCTCTGATCATTGCTTTGAAATAAATCTGTGGAGGTAATAACAACTGGGTGGAAGGGCATCAACAGTTCTTGTCTCCGTATACCTACTGCCAAACTGCTTCTCAGAAAGCTGTTACCACGTTTGTCAGCTTCACCTCCTACGTGTCTCTTGAACCTGGGACCCCTCTCCATCTCCTGTGTCCTTTGGGCTCACTACCTGGCCCTCTTCCCAGGGCTGCTGCCCAAGGATGTTATCTGCCCGAGATGCCAGCAACTCTCAAAACCCAAGGCCAACACAGAGCCCTCAGGGAGCCAGACAAGGCAGGGCTGCGTGTCTGCAGACAGGGCAGGAGCCTTGATATGAGCTACAGAGTGGGGACTCTGTGAAGTAACCAAAGGGTCACCAGTCCCCCTTCCTCCCTTTCGCAGCCAGTGGTCTGTCACAGCAGACACTGGGAATAGGTGTGGCAGCCGAGACATTTGCCTGGAATCCCCTCAAACGTTTTCTCCCAGGCTCACCGGTGACAGCCATGACACACGATCAGGAGGCGATGAGGCTGGTCAGCGACATCCTGGGTGGGTCTCAGGGTCTAGAAGGAAGCTGGGGGGCTCTGGCCTGAGAGCTCAGCTTTCCCATACTCGGGGGGCCTTGCCCTGGTCTGCCATTTGCATGGAAGATGCCTGCCAGTCTCGGTCCCAGGCCTAGTCTAATTCAACTGCAAGAATGTCCCCAACACAAAGGAGGAGGAGCTGTGTGACCATGACACAGCCGCCCACGCCAGGCGACAGGCTACAGAGGGAGGCAGAGCCCTGTGCACAATGAGCCTTTATGGCATTCTTGCCTGACATCCTTATCTCCCAGGAATGTTGGCGGAGTGAAGCAGACTGTTCCCCAGAGAGCTTGACCCAGGGGCTTGGGCTTTCCGGCCCTGCCCCCAAGGTCAGACATGCTCTTGGGTCACTAGTCTCCCAGGTCAGGTCACGGTGATAGTGACAATGGTCGTTTGTGCAGACTCATGGACACTCATAGTCTCGTTTGATCCTCACAGTCAAAGGCTGAGATCATAGTGCGCTTTGTAGACGGAGAAACTGAGTCCCAGAAAGGTTATGTAAGCCAGGCCCCAGTCTGTACTGTACCCCCCTGGACCCCCGGCCCCACAGTTGTTAGAGCAAGCTTGTCCGGCCCATGGCCTGCCGGCTGCCGGTGGCTCAGGACGGCTTTGGATGCGGTCCAACACAAATCCGTAAACTTTCTTAAAACATTATGAGATTCTTTTCACGATTTATTTTTTAGCTCATCAGCGATCGTTAGTGTGAGTGTATTTGATGGGTGGCCCAAGACAGTTCTTCCAATGTGGCCCAGGGAGGCCACAAGGTTGGACACCGCTGTGATTTAGAGAAAGAAAAAGAACGGTTCAGTTGTGCGGATGCCAGCACACTTGGAGGTGGAGTCACCACTTAAAAAGGCGTTTGCTAGGCAGTGCCTGCCGGCCGGGCTGTGTGCTCATGTGTGTGGATCTGTATACAGTCTGAAAAGGTGACACATTCTCATGTCAACAGTGGTTTCCTCCAGGGAGTGGGATTTGGTGGTCCCCAGTGGGAACTTTGACTTTTTTTTCCTGTGTACTCAGTGTGCTATGAAACTGTTCTTGCAATTGGCATTCACTGTGTTTGAAAAAAAAAAAAATCCATGAAAATAAAGTAAAGCAGTAGAAGCCCCTGGCATGTAGTAGGTGCTCACTAAATACTGTTGAAGGCAGGGATTCAACTGTCCTTGGGCTCGGACGCCTCCTCTCAGACTGTGTTCTCCCACTTCGGGTGGGCCCCCACATGTGAGTCTGGTTCCCTGCTGTCTCTGATGTCTGGAGGGGTGTGTATGTGTGTGCGAGTCCGGGAGTCTCAGGACCTGGAGATGTTGCTGGGAGGGATGTTAAATGGAAGCTTGGAGCTGAAGGCCACATTTCCCTGGAGGGACTGCTCTAAGGCCTGAGCTCTGTTGGGCTGGCTTAGATTTTTATTTTGTGGGGAGATTAAGAAAAAAAAAAAAAAAATTAAAGCGGCCCAGCCCTCCTTTCCACCCACTGCGGGTGAATGGTGAGGCTTCAGGCCTGCGGCCCCGGCGCCTGCAGAATCACCGGCCACAAAACAAACAAACGGGCGGCGGGGACAGAAACAGACTCTGTGCACGGCCGCTCCTCGGACGCTGTCACTCAGCCCGCGTGCACTGCACTCCCCCACCCCCCTGCAGGCCCCCAGCGGGCCGGAGACCCCCCCACGCCCCTCCCCCACCCCGCTGAGGCCTTTTTGAAGTTGATCAATGAAACATGTTTTATTTACGGGCCGTTCCTGAGCAGGGACCCTGCGAGGCGTTCATTAGTTCCACGGCATGAAAGAATGGGCGATTCAAGGGGGCTCAGAGAGAAAAGGGGGGGAATCAGAGTCCTGTCGGCTCACTTAGGAGAAAAGGAAGGAGAAGAGGGGGTGGGGGGACGTCGTGGGCTTGCTCAATAAAGCTGGGCTGCATTCAGAGCCTGCAGAGAGGTCCGGCTCAATCCTCTTAGTCCAGACAATGTCGCATTCCACCCCGCGAGGGACGGGCAAGGGGCTGTTTAAATTGCTACTTAGGTTTCCAGCTGTTTTACCAGTGATTTGCCCAACTTAATAGCTCTTTAAGGCTTTAAACAAGAAAATAGCTCTTCTCACGACTCAAAGCAGCAGCCCTGCTTAGTTCAGACGGCGCCCATTGTCCGAGGCTTAAACCTTCTGTGCGCCCAGACCCGTCCCCCGGCCCCTCCCCGCAGGCCGGGACTGCGCCCCGGCTTCCAGACGATTTATCCTTTTAACGTTCTGGTTTTCTGGGCCTCCGTCCAGAGGACTCCTAAATAAGTACTTATTTGTGGGGACTGCCTGTCTGCTGTCTTTGAGCATCCTCCAACAAATAGTAACAATAATTGTTATGACCATAGCGGCTGTGTATTGAGCACCTACTATGTGCCAGACTGGGCTTCAGCCCCTTTTCTTTATTCATTTCACTCTCACACTTGTTCACAAAGGAAGTGGGTACTACTGCTGTGAGGGCCATTTTACAGATGGGGAAACTGAGGCACAGAGGAAGGCGTCACTTGGCCAGGTTCACACAGGGGCACACAGCAGGGGCAGGGCTGGTCTGATCTCCAGGACCCTGCTGCCAAGTTGCTGTGGGAGCTTTGACGGGCCAGGGGAGGGGACTCTTGGGATGCGGGGGTCTAGCTTGGTGCCTCTGACCAGGGGGGCTTGCCGGCAGCTTTTGGGCCCAGTTTCCCTGAGAGGCTGCAGGGGTGGAGGCAGTAGGCAGGAGAGGAGGAGAGCAACTGGAAGGGGTGAGTGGGTAAGGGATCTGCCCTCAAGCACTATGTCCAGAGCCTGCCTTTAACTGCATGAAGATAATTCTCCATCTATCACTATTCAACAATAACGTGCTCAAAGCAGCAGCCGTTTGTCTGATTATGAAAGCCATGCTTGTAAGTGTAACCTGTTGGTGTCATTCCTGTTATCATCATGGAGGTATTTGAAGAGTATGTGGTGTCCTGTAGTTCCCGCTAGACTTTCCCCCATAGATACATCGCCAAACTTGACTGTAATCATATGATGCCCTACTTTGAATATGCACACTTTTATTTTTTTCTCTGAGATTCACCAAACCAGGGGATGCCGGGATGGCTCAGCAGGTTGAGTGCTTGCTTTACAGCCTCAGGGTGCGGGGATCGAGTCCCGGCCCCGGCCGTGGAGACCCAAGTGCTGAACTGGGGTGAGCTTCCCGCGCAGGAGGCTCCCACCTGGTTCCCGCCCTGCACAGCCCACGCCCACCGGTGTGGAACGAAACCATGTCCAAAACTGATGACGCACAACTATGGAGACTGCTCTGGGCCCTCCCCCTTTCTGTATGCCTGTCTCATCTCTGTCTTTCTGTCAAAAACAATAAAATAAAATCTTAAAAAAAAAAGAGAGATTCACCACGCCAGAAAGCTCTGATGGAGGCTTGTCCATTTTCCCTGTTGGCCTTATGCCGTTCGATTCTTACACCAGCTTACACACTGTAGAACGTGTGCAAGGGCACAGACAGTTGTGCAAAGGAAGTTGTTAGAGATGCATGGGGGAGTTTTGCAGGTGAACAAAGCATAGGAGGAGGAAAGCGCTTCGATGAGGTGTTCGTTGGAGGCTCAGCCTGTGGGAAGTGGAGGCTGTCTGGCCAGACGGTAGATTTTATAATTCCCGTCCATTCCTGTCCTTTTTTTTTTTTTTGTTCTAAAACATACTTAGAACAAGATTAACATTATAACTCTTGGTGCTGGAGAAGGTACAGGGACGCAGGCGTTCTTACACACAGTTGGTCAGAGTATAAATTGTTGTAAGACAGTTTGGCGAGATCTATCAAAACCTTCAATGCAAAGCTCCATTCACCAAGTAATTCCACTGCCAAGAATTGTTCCTACAAATGCATGCATATATATACACAAAGATGCATGTACATGGATATGTATCAGTACTGCTGTTCATACCTAATACAAGGCGAAAAAAGAAAGCAACTCTAAAGATTCATTTTTATTGTTTTGGACAGAAAGAGAGAGACAGAGAGAAGGGGGAGGGCCCAGAGCCGTCTCCAGAGTTGTACATCATTAGTTTCCAACATACTTAACTCTAAATGTCTATAAATGGGGACAGCTTAGGTCAATTTTGCTACATACATTCACGAAGTATTGTACAGCCATTAAAAAGGACTCGAGTAGACCAATTTGCACTCCCCCCCGCCCGTGTTTGAGGACATTCTTTCTCCATAACCTTGGGTATTTTCAAACTTTTAAATCTTGGCCAGTTTCGTGGGTAAAGAGCATCTCATTGTTTTTAGCTGTATTTCTTCATAAGTAAGGCTGAGTTTTTTCACACAGTTACTGTTTGCTGTAAATTCTTTTTCTGGTGATTTCCTTTTCATATACATCTTTTTGCCCAAGTTTTCGGTTAGGTTTTAAGTCTTTTTTCCCACTTGTATGAGCATTTTCTAAATTAAAGCCATCACATTTCTGGTTAGCTTTTGTTATGATTCTGTTTATACTTTTTTTTAACCTGGAAATATAACATTTTTAAATTAAAAAGTTTTCACTTTGAAACTTTGATACATAAGATTTTTTTTTTTAAGTAGTTGAATCAGTTCTCCTTTCCCTTTCTTGGTTTCCTCAATCATTTGAAAGCCCGGAAGGTTCTCATCCCTCCAGAGAGCTGGTCATTTCCATTTTTGGCCAGTCTTTCTAGGATTTGACTTGCTTTATAAATAATTTATTCTCCAGTATGTGTGAAAATGGATTTAAACATATTTTTCCTAACATGGTCTCCCAGTTCTCTTCATTCAACCTTTCTCCCACGGTTCAGTAGCTGGTGAAGCCCCTGTTCTCATGGTGTGAGTTATGTTACGTAGGAAAGACCGCTCTCCGCTCTCCATCCATCTCACATTTTAACACCAGAGAAGGCTTAGTCCTTCCTTATCTCTTTGAAAATAATCTCTGGATTTCTCACTCATTTATTTCCTCCACTGAATTTTATTATAGCTTCTGGGTCTTCTGCTTAGGAAGATCTTTCCTTTCCAAGATTATAAATAACTTTACCTATGTTTTCTTTTAGAATTTTTATGTTTCAGGTTTTGTTGTTGTTGTTTAAATCTTGGATCTATCTGGAATGCATTTTGCTATAAGGAGTGAGGTAGGGATTCAACTTTATTTTTTCTAGATGCCCAACTGCCCAGCTATGTCAAACCCGTGCTTTGACTAACATTTCTCATCTCTCTTGTATGAAATGCCTCCTTTTTTTCCCCCATGTGCCGATGTCACACATACCGGTATGTCTCCACAGACTTCTGTCCTCTGGGCTAGGTTGAGTGTCGGATTCTTTTCCAGTATTAAAACTTTAAAAATGATTGTACTTCGAGAACGCGTTTTCACATCTGCTAAAGCCAGCTCCCCTTCCTTACTTTTGTTTTTCCTTAGAATTTCCCTGGTTAGCATCACATGTTTATTTTTTCCAAGTGAAACTTGGTATCCTTTTGTCAAGTTCCAAAAAATAAAAGAAAACACAAACATGAGTATAGTTTTTTCATAGATTATTGATATTAACCCTTTGCCATTTGCTTAGTTGTCAATTTTCCTTCCTGCTAATTTTTTCAGTGTCACAGTTGTTTTTTTTTTAATATTCAAATCCAATCTCATTCCCTTTAAAGACAATCTCATGAATTAAAAAAAAAAATTTAGGGAAAGCCGGGACGGCTCAGCGGGTTGAGCGCTCGCTTTGAGGCCCCGAGGACCGAGGATCGAATCCCGGCTCCGGCCCAGGCAGGACCCACGTGCTGA